>JAQGCB010002612.1:0-11199 GCA_034698835.1 Protaphorura tricampata | reverse complement strand
CGTGCTGATTTGAACCTATATTTTTATGAATCTCACTTCTGTAGCCGTCGTTATTTTTTTATCGTGATTTCGTTGGTTCCTCCAATGTTGATTCCTAATTTTTATTGGAGTTCTTTCCGATTCAAGGTATTCCCCCTTGTTATGATATGATTCCATTCCAATCCAACATCAATCAATTAAATCACAATCGTGATTAACATTGAATATTCTTGTGGACCAAAAAGAATTCACTTGTACTCTTAAGACCCTGTGCCCACCAACAAGAGCAAGGAGCGTGAATCAACTTTACTTTCTTTAGGTTGAAAACCGTGTTCAATCCCATTCAAATTAGAATAATAAAAACGGTTCGATTCAAACCGAATGCCTAAGTAAATGTGCACAGAGTAGGTATAGTCAACCGCATAATACGAAACATAATACGAAGGCACACAAGTGAATCTCAAACAATGTAAAGTAGCTTCCAAAGTTTCCCTTTCATTTAAATTTGGATGAAAGACAAGGCAAAGACAACCACACTGATTTGATCGGGTTTTCAAGTTTGTTGCACGCGTGTGAATACACAATTGGTGCAAAGAAGGCAAGTATGGTCGGGAAGATCAACCAAGGTAAAAAAGTTTCACTTTTTTTGCCAATATTTTTCTAATATTAAATTTAAGTACCTTGTTGTATTCAGAAAGAATTTCAAAAGACGAGGTTATACGGACTACCAATAAGTCAAAATTCCAACCAATTATAATCCAAAGTCCCGGAAATAAAAAAAATGAGGTTTATTGACAAGGTAATTTTTAACTGTTGATGATAATGTCGGATAGGAATTTAAATGACGACGATTGATGATACCTCAACGTCTATTAATCAGGATGAAATCATGTGCGTACATACATGTGTGGGAAAAGAATTGAAGAGAAGGATGTTAGATAATTTATTGATTTATCTTTTTTATTCGCGAATCTATTTTTTTCTACTAAGAAAAAAAGAAGAAATGATGCGATGAATGAACTGACAGTTGAAGAAAAACACGACAAGGATTTATAATCCGTGACTCCATGTTTGTTTAAAATCATGGGAAAGATGTGGCTCGTCAATCACTAAAGAGACTTCCGAAATTCTATGTATGTGCAAGGCAATGTATTTTCTACAAACATAACTACATGCACGTACAGTACATGGAATAAAACAATGTATACTCGGGATAAGACTGTAATATTAGTATTATGAATAAATTCAGAAAAAAAACCTGTTTGCAAAAACAATTTTAGTTCGTTGGCGCTTTGCAGGAAAAGTCAATACCTTTCTCTTTCCACTCCCATATTTTAGGGTACTTTACTCAAGTGTATTTTTCCTCACCTCTGTACATCCTCCCATCAATTTTAACAAGTACTATAATTATCATTTTAAAGGAAAACAAACAAAGATCTCAATTATAAATTCTGAATTACAATTTGAGCTCAGTAAAAGCCTTGCAGCAGATTTCAACTATTCATACATGCTCATGGCAAGAAATTAAAAGAAGATGCGTTTGAATTATTCAATAATGTTCATTTTACACCTGTCAATGTTAGTCTTGCTTTCTGAACTTAATTTAAAATATACGTCACAAAAAACACCAACGGATTTGCCAAGAATTTTTAAGTTGTAAATATTCGTAAGCTGGCGAGGTTTATTTTATTGATTTCAATTTCTGAAATGATAATATTCCGTGAAATATACACACCCACAATAGTTTACATTAAATTGGATCTAAACCCAATTAACTCAAACAAAAGGAAATTATTAAGTGAAATACAATTAAGGATAATTGGTCCTGAAAATTCTCGCACATTTTCTCCTCTTCATTCGTTTCTGCCTCAGCGTGCGGTATGTAAGTCCGTCCCCGTTTACAATGATTGATCTGTGATGGTGTAAAATGATAAAGCACCAAATACCGTGCCAGTCTATGAGTAGATTATCTGTAAGAATAGACTGACTAGGTTGACTTGGATTGCACGGACGGTGCGGTGTCAAGTCTAACAATTGCTGAGCGCCTGACATGACAATAGGATCTCTCCTTAACGACTTCTCCATGCTTTTGGTATGAACTAGTGAATGAATGAATGTCTGGGTAATAATAATATTATACCAGCAAAGCCTTAATCCGCAAAAACTGATGATGTTCAAGTTATTGGTTTCTGTCGTGAGATTTCCCCAAGCTTTAAATAACTAGGATGTGAGACAGGGAGACAGGGAAGGGTAATACTGCAAAACTTAAAGGAACGGAACGATAGGAACAGCAGAAAAGCCAGAATGATGAATGATGAAAATTAAGGAGGTTATTACCTATATTTTGAGGTTAGGGAAAGAAACCCTCGGAAAAATAACAAACCTATTTCAAGTTGACACCCTATGCATCTATTTTTTATTTTCTTACATCTACGACTATTCGAGTCGTCCCTCCAAAAATTTTCTCCGTCAATTCCATCTTGAAAGAAAGGTGAAGAAACCATTTCTAACGTTTACGATTTGGAGAACTAAGGCGATTTTGCTCAATCTTTACTCACAAGGCGGTCATAATCATACAGAACGAACATCATACACAACGCGTCAAATCCTCAATTAAACAGAGGAATGAAATTCCAAGGTTATTATAGTGTTTATCAAGATGCTCGCTCATATAAAATGCTGCCCTGTACTTTCCTGACAAGGGAGTTCTATGGCACGACCGAAAACTTAGGAATGCATGTGTTGGATAATCTTCCACTCAACTTTTGTCTTACTACTATGTGTGAGCTGTCATTTGGCGAATTGAAAGCCAACCCATTCTACACGAGAAGTATGCAATGCTGCCTCTGAATATACCTTTCGGTAGTGCCAATTAATTCGTGTATTTTTAGCTATTCAAATTGATCTCAACCTGTTTTCCTTCGTTTCAAAAGGAAGTTTTTTTTTGCATATCCGACACTCGAATACTTGTACTTCATAGTTCGTACTTGACTTTGAAAGTCTATCTATGTCTGTTTTGTATTTGTGTGATGAAGTGAAGCGGGACAGAGATGAGATGGAGAGATAGATACGATTGCAAATCGGAATTGGAAAAAAAAAAGAATTCTCTTCCGTCATCTTCATCGCATTTGCTTCCTTCCCATGCTCTTGTCATGATATTCGTCGTCTTCTTCATCTCTGGTATCTCTTCCTCAAATGCACTACAAGACACTATGTATACTATCCAAGGCAAGGCAAGGTAGTGTTAGGTCGACGAACTTCAATTTCGTCTAACTCTAACCATAGACTACAACGGGTGGATACAAGCAAGGTAGAGTGAGATGAGAGCTTCACCTATTACGTTTTACGTACAAGTGTATCTAACAAGACGTATGAATGATACCTTCCGTTCCTTTTATGATATGAGCTCCATTCACATTAACAGTAACTGTCGAGTACGACTTCGTGCTTGGAAAGTTCCAAAACTAGAAACTACTAGTGGTAAGAATTTGAAGGATATCATAACACAACACAGGTTCGGTCAGAAATAGAATTTCATGGGATTAAGTTCGTAGAACAGAAAAGTTGCACATTTTGATTGGCTTGCTCGAATTCCAAATTTTTGGAAAAAAAGAACACGACATTTCATAATTACTGGGATTGAAAATACGCCGGGTTCCAGTCACTCGAGTATGAGTAGTGCATATTGCGAATTCATTATTGTGAAATACGTGCGTTTAATTTTCTTTGCCCTTAATAGAATTTGTTAAATGACGAATTAAATCACTGTGCTCAAAATTACTCAGGAAACAAGGTCGGCCTAACATGAGTATCCTTTGAAGCTTAATTTTTCTGATTGACTTCGTTTTCGACGACTCCTTTTTGGCATGCCCTGTGCTTTGAATTACAAAACTGAGCTTTGTACACACACGACACACACACACAGAAGCTCCAACTGTTTAATTACGCATTACCGTCCTGCCTCCCATTTATGTCATTTCATCCATTCCAAGTAAAGTAAAGTAGTGTAATTATTACATAGGACGAATGTTACTCCATTCGACATGCACTACTGTGTATCTTTAATCAAATTGCTCAATCATACTCTAATGACATTACCATTCTCCGTCTTTGTCTTTCCCTCTCTTCTCTATGTTTAGACTCGACCGATTTTAGATTCATTTTTTAAGATAAACAGAGCTGAACATTTGCATAATAGTAACAAAGTTAGAGTTTGTGAATTTTAAAGCAGAGCCAAGCGTGACATCGTCGTCAGAAATCTTCAATTTCCCTTAAATTGCTCAGAAATTGTGTCAAAAATAATACGTTTTTAACTCTTCATAACCTCAACTCAAAAGACTCATCCTAACTATGCGGTTTACGAAAGAGAAAACTTAATAATGGAATCAATTGATAGAATTTAAATGTAAAAAATTGGATCTAAATTCCAAGCTGAGGTCAACAGGTCGAGGTAAAATATTGTTTTTCTGATATTTTCTTTTTCAAAGTTTAACAGCAAATCGTGCCATGGTTGAAAAATTGGTTGAAGGTACGTGCCTTTCAGGGTAGCAGCGCATGCAGTCCATGTGAACTAGGGCAGACAGTTCTCATCTTCTGGAAATGTCCTTACATTATATTACACACAAAAAAGGTTTCAGGGGATTTACTATGTGTGTGTAAAACGCACAACACATTTATTGAATTCCTAAGGGTCAAGGTCATAAGCTGAAAGGTACGGCAGGTAAATCACTTAGGAATTGGGGCTGCGGAATTACAGTACAGTAATTTTAATTAAAGAAAACCAACCTGGAGTTAAATTCCTTTGTCCAAAACTCCAAAATCCAATATCAAAGTGAAAGTCATTTCGTTTCCGGTTAATCAAATCTAGAGTTTCACTCCATGGAATTTTGAACTGATTCAATTGTTCCATGCACACGCACAAGTACACATATTACTTTTACTAAATTAAAACCCGTCACAAACTTATACAAAACTTCGGGCCAGTGCAGTGGATTAGCTCATTAAAATTTGAGCTCCGAATCCGATTGAAGTTAGCAAACTTAGTAAGAGTCAGATTAAAATCCTGAGGGCAAATTCCAGGTTCACTCTGAAGGTAGAATAACTTTCTTGTTATTTCTGAACTTTTTTTTTCTTGAATTCCCTATCTTCAAGGAACCATGGAAAATTATATACGTGCGAGTACACCTTCAAACTTTTCAACCAACCTCACAAGAACGAATAGTCTCACTGATCTGAGAACCACACAAGGCAAAAATCTTGCTCGCTTAATTCTGCATTCTACATTGCATGTAAAACAGAATTAATGAATTGGGTCTTCTTTTTCCAACATAACATTGGATTCCGACTCAAATTCTATGTATCACTCCAATCGTCAAGGTAGGTAGGTTAAGAATACACACACGTACGTTACGTACATACGTACACTTAATTTGATTCATCCAAAAATAAGGACGCTTTCAAGTTTAACATGTTTCAAATTAAATTACATGCACACAGTAGTGCAGTGCAGTGGCAGTAGTACAAGTATATGTATTTAACTCATTCACACACTCATGACACGACTCAAGTCCACTGTAGATTATAATGAAAAGACCCCAAAAAATTAAACAATACTCAATTGACTACGCGAAGACTGTTAGCTATTCTTCAATTTAATTCATTCAATGTACCTTGTCTCCTGCAGATTCTCAGTTTCTAACTTTTACTCTCTTCTGTTTACGTATGTGTATCAAAAGAAATTTAAGAAAATTCAATTTTCACAATGTATAAGTATTCTTCAAAATCCAAAATTTTCAATTGAAAATAGTTCGAAGGAACAAACAGGTGTGTAAAATTGTATCCGTATGTAAAAATGTAACCCAAGTTTTCACAAAGATCACACTTCAAATACTGGTTTTGAAGTATTTTTCTTATGAGATACGATACGGATACGAATACGAGGGAAAGAGTGGGGAACTACTGGTGACTACAGAGTTGCTCCTAGTTTATTGTTGCAGAAATAATATACAGAATGTACAATACAATAGAAGCCTTGACTGACTGAGGGCAAAATATGTGAATGTTAACTGGGCTGTGTTGTGAGGCATGTAGACATGGTGTAGAAAAAAAAAGGGAAGACACTTCCCATGGAGTCAAATTCAAATGAGAGAAAAGCAGGTGGATGTGGACGGACGGCATGTTATTTGGTTGAAGAGGAATATTTTGTTAGAGCGGAATTGTTGAGGAGGAAAATTGAAGCTCATACCGGTTCTGGTACTCTACTACTAGTGTATTTATTCTTCATAAAGCCAATGAATAGAGCAGAGCATCAAATAACAAGAAGGACAGGTAGGCTGGCTGGCGTCATCCACAATCTGGGGATTTACGTCGTGGAAATTCACTCTTCAAAAATGAAATTTTAGAATAGATATGTTTCTCTCAAAATCATTGAATGTAATGAAGTTTACATCACTGTATTATTGTGTAGATGAAATTCCAAATTTTAACGATTTTTTTTGCACAAATTGCACAAGGTCGTCTATTGCGATCTGTGAAGATGGCAAAAGCTGGGCTTTCATTTCATATGCCAGTGCGGTGGCTAACTAATTAGATTTTAAACGTAAAACAGAAACTAACAAAATTTTAAAATTAGAGTACACGAAGTGGTATTTGTTTTAAAGAAAGCTCAGCTACATACCGAAATAGTTTGCATTCTGAATTCCAAACACATTACACTGAAGAATTAAATTAGGATTTAAACTGTAATAAATATTTGAGATTTGTGCGCTTATTTAAAATGCTGCCGAGTAGTACGTGCTAGTTTGTGAATTAACTGCCTTAATTTCACTTTTGGAATTTAGAATGCATGACTCAGGCGTGTTAAATCAACTAGAATTTATTTGAACTATTGCTTAGTCATTTTATGAAAATAGGTTTGTAGCCATTATTCGTACTAAACGGTTCTAGTATTTATATTTCAATTTTTACGACTGTGATATGCTGTCAAGGACATGATTTCCAACTTTTTATGAAATCACGCTTTCTTGTCACTATTTTGCATGTATGAATATGTGTTTTATCCCCAGATTAATTTGTTTGGAATGGGACATGATGACACCTTTTGTGAAGGAACATGCCGGATAGGAATATTTTCGCAGTTCTGCCATACTTCTAAACGATTTTGAAAAAAATTATTCATGTTAAATATTTTTCTAGTACTCCTAGATTGAGGATACCGATTTGATACGCGTCACTCACAGAAACGTGCCCCTACTTTAAGTACGAGCAAAAATTGATACGTGTCACAGATTTCTTTTCCCATTATTTGCAATGAATTTTTTATTTACGAAAAAAAAAGTGTTCTTTATAGACATGCAATCACATTATTGTTCTTACACGCATGAATACTTATGTCCACAAGTAATCGTCCCATGATTACAACACTTACACTGCACTTATTGAAGGACGCAAACTTTTGGCATTGCAAAATTCTTCATTGTGATAATGTGTTTTAAGTTTCTCACACAAACCCATCTTGCGTCAAACAAAATAATTACAATGTGTTTTATGTGTTGTACAACAACCGAGTAAAAACAAAACCTGATTATGCAAATCTCCTTGGAATACTCATGCTCGTTTTGCAGATTTGCAAAAAAAATATAAATTCATATTTAAGAGGATTTTAAGCGAGCATAATCTTTGAAATAATAACTTTTTATTTGTTCCAACCATTAAATCAGGCGTGGAACATCCTTTTTTGTTTCTTAATTACAAAATTTTATTTTTCAAACACTATGTACCTTCGTATACGCAATTATTCAATTACTCAATTGTGCAACTCCCTTCCGACCGATTAACTTGTATTCATCAAAAATTAAGGAAAGGAACTCGAAATGAGAGAAAAACTCCAAGTTATTGCAACATAGTTTTCCTTGAAGTTTATGGTTTCCTGCAGTAAAAAATCTCCTAATTGCAACAATGGGTTCTCCAGTCTGACGAGTGGTGTGTTTAATTTTATGGTTGAAAAACCCAAGTTTTCGCAAGTATCTCTTCAGGGAACCGTATTTCAAGACCATCGCATATTTTATTCTTTCAAATTCTCGAAATGTGATGTAGCAGTGACTGGGGTAGTCAGAACCCTCACACGTATTAATTTTGGTTGAACCAGCGAATAGGTTTTACGAATGCATTCAAGAAAAAAGATTGTGTTTGTCACAAAAACTTAATAACAATAAAATGGCACATGTCTACAAGCCCCATGATTCCAGTCGGTTCCAAATTACAGACTGCGTGATCCCGTAGTAGTGTAGAGGTAATAAGAGTTGAACTTTCGGGGTCAGACTTTCAAAATCTTCAGCCCATGAGGTCAACCTGCGTTGCACTGTGTAAAATTACACCCAATTCCAAAGAACATTATCATAGTGCCCCTAATTAACTAAACATTTTCGGTGACCTTTCCTATTATTTATGCATTTTCAACACAGCTAACGCTTTGGTAGCTTGGCCACTCACTGTAAGAACTATAATTGCAATGAAAGGTGTTGATTGGGATTAGTAGGGCATTTTGTTAGCGCGTAACACTCGTATTGTACGTGTGCGTACGTACGTACATGTTGTTGGCATCGTGCGTGAACTTTGTACATTTGTGTATGTCTCTACTTACTCTCAACCAATTCTCACACCATATCAAATTCCAAATCCAGAAAGGATCGTCTCACGAACAACTGTGTCATCTTTAACTTTGACAAATGCTCAATTACATTTAAGATGACCACAGAAATATGCGTACGTAGCGCAGTTGAGTGAAAGGTAGAATATAACGAGAGCAGATTATTAGCATTAGGAATCCATTAATTTCCCTTGTATTAGAACTTGTAAAGCTGAAACAATCAATTTGTTACTCTCTTCATCAGCAGATCAAAGAAAGGCGCGTGACAAAGACAAGACAATGAGGGAGTGATGAGTTGGCTGAATTTCTAATTTCTGGGACGTGAAATTGGTCTAACATTATTTGTATCATGTTGTTAAGAGCGGACTTTAATACACAGAGCGCAGCACAGGACCTCCTAGTTAAGATTCCTTGTAAAAATTGAAAAAGTCTGAATATTTATCAAATTCTGGTCTGAGACTATGGGAAGTTCGTAGTTAATGAGATGAGCCGAAATGGGTTAAATTAAAAATAATTAGAACGGACATCACACTACTGTTGCATTTTGCACTTACACTTTGCAGTGTCTCTGCATCATTCAAGTGTGAGAACTTTAACGGTACATTGCAGAAAGTGATGAGTTGCTTTGCGCATAATTCTAAGAGTGACACACGCGGAGGTATGTTTATGTACGGAGACAGGTTACATGGGCTAAAATTGGTCAGAAATATTTCTTAGAACTAAGAATACGAATAACAAGGAAGTAAACAGGATTTTCTGTTTTTGAAAGAACTTTCCTTTAGTAAATATTTGTATTAAGTAAAGGGAGTTTTCTGAACTACAGGTACAGCGGTGCAGAGGAACCGGGCCAAGCCTCTAACATACTAACACAAATATTACGACTTATGTATACATTTCAATTTTCATATCCGTTTACCTTCAAAGCTTCCTCTTTGCTAACGGGACAGCCGGCGGACAATGAAATCATCCAAGAGAAACACATTTCTACAAACAATAATTAAATTAAAAACTAAATACTCTGTTCCTACGTCTAATTGCTTGTGTAGTTAGTTCGCATCGCATAATTTTATTTGGAAAGTTTGAATGTACAGAATTAATCAGATATTTTTTTTATTTCCGAGTCCACGTGCATGGATTGCACTATACGCACAAGTGTGAATGATTTTTTTTGGCTATTGAGTTGAAATTATTTACGTAATACGTGAACTGTCTATTACGACCATTAGTCGGCTTAATTTGTTGACTGAACCTGCCTTGATAGAACTAGTTTGAAGAGATTCTCATAAAACAAGCCATTTAAGTTTATCATGGGAATTAATACTTTGTTATGCATTTATTATGTATTTTCTGTGTTTCCCCGTGTCTAATTCCTAACCTTGTATTTGTATTCTTGTTGTCTTGTTTCTGAAGGTGACCTAGACTCTCTTAATTAATTAATCCTAACTTAAACTTAAATCTTTCCTACAGTAAATAAAAAGCCTCAAAAAGACAAGACAAGACAATGGGAAAAAATGCATCAGAGTGACAAGGGAATTCATGTTGTATTCTTTCATCGTTGCTTTCATCGTATACATACGTCTTCATTTCATTGGGAATTGTCATCTTAAATTCACATCAGCCCAAATTCTACGAGAACTGCACGCGATTTGACATTTTACAACATCACACACAACACACAGCACAACCCTCAGGGAATTCCTTAGAACCCTGTCTAAATTCCATTCAATGCAATGGAATTGAAATATGGTAAAACCAAAGTCAAGTTAAAAGTCTCCCACGGATACAATTTCCAATTACGTGATTTTCTCTGAACAAGTTCTCATGCCCACGAATGAATGACGGATTTGACCATACATGCCAAATGCCAACAACGCAACGGTGTACTTGAATTTATAACACAAAAACCCTTGAAATGTAATAATGTTGTTAAAAGTTAAAGGTCTACTTTGACTGAAGAGTAGGTCATGAGAGATCCTCATGAATAATGATTATGGTTCATCAGAATTAATTAGTTTGGCAGATTTTAAATGGTATTTAGAACCATACCTTCCATCACTTTTCTTCACATACAAAAAAACCAATCATGGTTGCCGTGATATTTGACATTATGGCTTGAATGAATATTGGAGATTGCCTCCAATTAATAAACCTGCAAATTATAATTTGCAATATTGTATGAGGCAAACATACTTCCTTTGAAGTCTCAAGATGAAGAATTGCATACATTCGATGGAGGTGAATTGGTTTGTATGTAAATTGGAGGCGGTGAAGACGCAGAGCTGACTTCAGAAGTCGTTTTGTTTGAGGCTGATATATCTCCTCCAAATTGCCAATTCTCTTGTGGTTTACAAATTTGCGGTAAGTCTACGCAGTCTACAGTATAGAATTCGGTGTGTGCTCCAGAATATAGGTTTCCTTAATATGTTTCGTAGTGATTGACTTGATTCTTTGATCTTTGGGCGCAGACAGGTAGATATTCCGTAAATTGTCCAACTAACTAACAAGGTAAACTATTTGGGTGTTCTAAGCGTTCGGTAACCGGACCAAACTTTTTGGGTACCTTGTGTCATCCA
>JAQGCB010002611.1:0-11202 GCA_034698835.1 Protaphorura tricampata | reverse complement strand
ATTTGTTCACCCACAACAGTTTCCGCGACTGGCCCGTCCGACACTGTTGTCCCCTTTTCATTTAATATCCAATCCATCCAAAGGGCAATTCCGTTGAAATCTTTAACTCCACTCAAAGAAATTGTATTTTCAGAATCCTCAATTTCTTTTGTAAAGTCAAAATTATGAAGTATGAAAGGTGAAGTGCGTGAAAATCCTGGATATTCCCACAAGGGTTGAGCATCGATTGGAGAATCCGTCAAGGACGAAGATTTCTGGAATGCAAATACAAATGGAAGGTTAAAAATCAGTTATTTTTCGAGCCTTGGCAAAAGCGAATTTTAAATTACCAAAATTAAATCGTCAAAGTCACTCAAGTCCCATTCCCCATTGCATGGCCTGCCAACTGGAGCTTTGATTTTCCACAAGTCTACAAAATCTACTGCGATTCCCTTCAGAATACTTTTGCATGGAATTTTCTTTATATTGTCTGCAAAGCACCACTTCAGATTTTCAATTGAATACCAGTAGAATAGATTGTTCCAAGGCAAGACTGATGATTGAAAAAATGGGTCTCCGAGTACAATGTCAATCTGAAATATTACAGAGAGAAATTCGTTGAAGGTATTTGGCCAGGTAAGAAGGCGATTCCAAAAAAAATACCAAAATAAAATTGTTCGACAAACCTTTAAATCTCCGAAGTCCTCTGGCTTAACATCCCAAGAGGATTTCTCCAATACAACAATTTGATGTTCATATTTATTGAAAGCCACGAATTCTTTCATAACTTTTGCAGAAAATGAATTCGGCTCCAATACGAAAACTTTCTTGACCCCCAAACCTGCCGCGATGAATGGAAGAATAGATCCTTCACTTAAGACCAAACAATTCAAATCCCTTCGTCCTTCCATTGTTGCTTCCAAGACCTTAATAAATTTTTCATTTCGGGCAGTGTCATTCCACATTCCAATTCGAGGTCTACTCAAAGCTACATGAGCTCGACACTCACAAATCGGTCGTTCTTTTTGTATCGCCAAAGTAGTGTTTGGTAGTGTAGAGTCTGACAATACTTCAAACCAAAGTGAGAATTCATCATGAAAAGACTGGAGATTGTACGACTTCCCTTTGGAAATGCTAATCCGTTTTGGGTGATAGTAAATAGCTTGCATCCAATGGTCTCTCCAAGCTAAGTCTTTCCCACCGGCCCAAGTTGGTCTACAACTTATAGTATTTTGACCCAAGGGATCCATAACTAAATCCCACCAAGAAAAAATTGCTGTTGTAGAACCTGAATTAACAGCACTGAATTCCACAGTTGAAGTATCAAAGTGAGGAATTGGACCGTTGGCGTTGTTCCAATCAAATCTTGAAAAGAAAAAAGAAGAAAATAGAATATCCGCGTACTTTTCGTTAAGAATTTTGGAATTCTATACTGTACCATAAAAGTATGAGTATGAGTGACCCTTAATACTAAGAAAAATTGTAACTTACTGGAAGACAGGAATGGGTTGAGATAGTGCTGTGAACTGCCCAGGTTTAATTTCACTCAGCTGGACATCATGAACACTAGGGACTCCAGCACATTCAGAGATTTTACTAGGGAAGTCTACGGTGATACCATTAGGCAATTTGATAGGATTCAACGCATTCCACTTTGGTACTTGTGGACAATCAACTACTTGGGCATACAATATCCCTCGAGTCGGAATCACAATACAATCTTCCTGCACAATGGGAATAAAAAAAATCAGATGAAATATACTGTTATAGACTGTACTTATACCCAATTTTGTTAAAATTGCATTGCATACCGTGAGCAAATGTTGATTTGCATGATTGAATGTCTCAATAGCTCCTTCACCGATGAGTTCTGTGTCAAATACTTCGGTGATCAAAATATTTGCTCGGGTTGGAAGGTCTAAACCCTCACCGACTTGTAGTTCGGTGGAACGTTTTGGTATTAACTTTACTTTATCCCTCATTTTATTTCTCAGGAGTACTTTGTCCGCACATTCAGCCATTGGATTGAAGGCCTGTAAGAGAAACAGAAAGACAAAATAAAATAATATTAATATTGTCTCTAATTAAACAGAATTTACACAGAAATCACACTATAGTGGAACTGTGGAACATGTACTCTGGTACTCGAATTTAAATATAAGAATCGATCTTCTATACTAACTTCACATGCAAAGATACGGTCAGCCCCTGAAGAAACGGCCATCATGGAAAGTAGACCGGTTCCAGTGCCGATGTCCAAGACAATCGCCTCTTGTCCTTCAGCATGCTTCAATTTGACAGCAATTTTCATAGCTTCGTAGTATTTCATATTCTAGGAACAACCAGAAAATAATGTATAAAAAAACTATAAATATAAATTCAATTGGTTACATTACAACAAAAATTAAGAATTACTTAAAAAATGAATAAAAAATTGTTGACCCACCCTGTCATGATCATGAAGCATGTCCGCAAAGGCTGCTCTTGCAATTTCTTGATGAAAATCATAATTTTCAACTTGTTCAACCCATTCAGTTTTTCCACACGTTGGATTTAATCTCTGAATGAATCCGAATGGTTCACCTTGACCTTGACTCATTTTCCTACAGATTAAAAATTTTGATTGCAATTTCAAACAAAGAACACAAACAAATTTTCTTGTCAACATTCACTGTTTACTCTTACTGATGATATTTAGATTTACTGAAAGACTGAAACTGAAGAATGAAAACTTCTCATGCTTTTAGAACAACAAAATGTGACAATTTTAAATTATGAGCCGGAGTCGCGCGGGTTGGACTTGGAAAGGCAAGGAAAATCTAGGAGAAATTCCATGGGAATCGGACTCGGACAACTTTTGGTTTTTTAAGTTTTTGAAAAATCCCTGAAATCCTTTTCTGAATTTCAAAAATCATAATAAATCGTTGGAATACAAAATATGTTTAGTAAATGCTCTCCAAAATCGAAATAGGTGTAGAAATTGCAAAGTCTAGAGGGTCCGTCATTATTGGTTGGAAATGTTGGAATGAGACGACATCAATCCAGAGATGAAAAACATTTACGTAAAATACCGAATAAGAACCAGTCCTGTCCTGAATAGTAACCCAGTCTCGAATAGTAACCCGGTCAAATTCTACATTCTTCCATAAGAGCCTATTAATTACATTGCCCTGGTACTCGTATATAAACCGGGCCAGAAGAAATACTACCCCGGGTTCTACAATTCGGTATTTTACCGATATTAGGAAAAGCCGGAGCCGGAATCCCGGTGACCTATTCACCGAGACTGTGAATGTTTTGTAATTTAGTTTAATTTTGCACTCTAATTAAATCATTTATCTATGAATAAATAAATATAGGACATCTGATAAGACTTGGACAATTATTGATTTCGAAAGTGAACTACAAGAAATTACACACATTTGCATAGAAGTTTAGACGTTTTGTTTGTTATTTGTACTCCGTACGTAACATGTTACGTGTATGTTTGTTTGCTTGCAGGCCACGCAGGGTGTCAAAGGTTGGACCATAATAATACAAATTACAATTTTAAAATGACTCTGACTGCACACCTGTTCTGTTACATTCCTACCCTGCAAAGTATTCGAGTTCTTTTTTCTACAAAAGACATGTTCTAGTTGGCATAGTGTATTAGAATAGAACTTGCCGAAAGTTACTGGATATGGAATTGCATGCGCAAAACTTGAAGGTCTTTCTCATACCATACCATGTATTAGATGAATCCAATGAATTGTTAATACACATGCACAAAGCACAAGCATTTTGTTTGGGTTAGTCGAAAGTGAGCTGTGTATTCGTCTGGACATTTTTGGGAGCTACACGAGTCTCATTTGTTCTGTAAGTAATACAATATTAGTATTATATGGAATTTCTTTCAAATAATTTGAAGAACAGTCCAAGAATTCAATCAGCATGATGTGTCATGTTTGTAGGCTTACAGGGCATAGGTTTATTCGTCTAATGCCTGTCTAATTTTAATTTGTTGGGAGTTTGCATGGCAAAACGTCAAAATAGGTCTTTCATTTCATAAACTGTCTGTTCATGTTCCATTTTTACCGTTTCTGAATTTTTAAATTGTACAGTTGTACTTCATTAAACAAAAAAATGTACTCGTAGTAGTATTGCATATTGGACGGAGTACTAGTAGACTGTACTACGAATGTACACAGCACGTAGTACACGTATCAATTCGCCCCATCATTATAGGATTTCTGGGGTGTTCCACTTACTTTCACTCCTCTCAAGGTTTTAATTTGGGGCTTGGAGGTCAAATTATCATTATCATGGGCACTAAAAGTAGACTTATGGGTTTTTTTTTGTCATCCGTGGAGTGGAGGACATATCTCATTATAAAGTTATCGATTATTATTTTATTATACCATTAGTACCATATACGAGGTGCGAGTATACGAGCACAATATAATATGCTCCAGTGCAGTATATGGTGTGGAGGACACTCAGTTATTCATCTGTCACTTAATTACGTTTCGATATTAATGTACACATTGACGCATTTTTATGAATCAGATTACAGTTGCAGTATGATTCGTATTCCCGTTAGCGATTTGTAAATTGTGTATGCATGTGAGTCTATGACGTTGGTCAGATTCTGACGCAAATCTTTCGTAATGACTAATTAGTTATCCTTAACTGAATCAGTTTTTATTTATAAACACGCGATCAGGAAATATAGTGTCTAGTTCAGGTGTAAATATTGATAAGGGAGCTTGTAACTTCTTGTCAATCATACGAACAATCGCAATCTTGTAACGCAATCACTTTCTTTGTTCTATTAATATTTTCCAGGACGCCTTGGACTAGTACGTTCATTCAGCCGTTGCCGGTATACATCGTGAATTGATAGTCGATAATGGCCTACTTCTCCAACTACGCTCCTGCACAATGTGAGAAGATCATGGTTTGCAGTATCTCATTGAATATGACAGACCGCATTCGTTTGATCGGTGTACCTTCTCACATGGGCCCAATTATTCGAGACGCTATTAGTAGAGGTTGGGGTCGTCCGATTCAAGATGAACGAGACTACCATGGAACTCATGAATTTAAACTTCGTGGGAATCCTTGGATGGGAGATGGTGATGAAGCTGTCATGTCACGCCGTGTGGTGGCGTACATTCTGACAGCAATGGCGGCCAATGGTTGGAATCTTATCCAAGCCTCTGATGTGAGCAAGAAACCTGGAGACAAAGATACATTGTTCTTTGAAAATGCAACCCCTGATCCAGAGGTCCAAATCTTTGCAATTTCTATGAATATGTGTGATCGAATTCGTGTGATTGATGCTCCGGCCATCATGCCTTATGTCAAACAAGCTGTGGATTCACAATGGCCAAGAGGTATTCAGAAGGAGAGAGAATATTATGGTTCACTAGAACTGAAATTATCAGGGAACCCTTGGTGGCCAGATGGTTCTGAAACAGTTCAAGCTAGGATGTTGTTGACTCAGATATTGGCCAATTTGAGATCAATCGGGTATAAGCTGTATGGGTCTATTGATCTCAGCGCTGCGGGAACTGGGAGTAACAACAATTGTGGTGATCTTGAGACCTGGTTCTTCAGGAAGGTTGGACCATCTTGGGCTTAGAATACATTATAAAATGGCCCAGTAGATGTGGTGGTCTTGAGCTGTCTTATATTGAAACGCTTGTTCTCGAAAGTACTTGGAAATTAATTTCAAACAGTATTTGAGCTTTAAATAGAAATAAGGCACTTCTGGTATGTACTAAGCATTCCCGTAATATTCAATCACATTCCATTCAATTTCCTCATGACTTGTGCTTGTGGCTTGGCATGATTCTTGTTCTCTGAAATCTCCACTTAAGTTATGATTGTGGAAGGCATAATTACTTACTACTATTTTCAAAGAGAATTAATACTGCTTAAACTTAAATGACTTCATCGTGACATCGCTGCCTCTTTTGCCGTCCTCAAATTTAAATTAATCTGATCTGTGATTTCAACAAAATAGATTGAGTTTTTTCTAAAATTAGTATTGTATAGACATCCTGAAACTGTAACAGTGTAAAATAATTTATACTAATGTTCACTATGTGTCGGTTTTGGAATATTTAATATGATTTGTAATTGTAACTATATTGTGTTCCCTGCTGTAATTGAGGAATATATACTTGTTTATTTTACAGCCACATTTATTGTAAGATTTGAATTATGACATTATTCACTTGTGTGACAGTGCTTATTTAAATCCGTTCGTCCATGTACAGTGGAATCTCTATATATCAACCTCCGCTATATCGTACACCTCTCTATACCGACCAGAATGTCAAGAACGCAAGAACTCCATTTGCATACACTTCTTTGTTATTCCACTTTCTGTATATTAAACTTTCTCTTTATTGGACACGTTTTGGTCCATTTTTCGAGTTCGGTATATAGAGAGTCCATGCAGTGTAGCAATGTAGCAAAATATGTGTAACTTAATTACTTCTAAATTCTAATACTGTGCTCGAACAAATTTAAAAGTACGGGCTTTGTGAGAGATTATAATAAAATTAAACTGGTAAAGCGTTATTTCATGTCCAATGAGACCTACAAATTATTTCTACTCAAAGGTTCACGCAATAGTCGAAACAAAACCAATTGCAATTGGGAATGGACTCTTATTCAGAAATAACCATAACTCTTCCTCTGGAGACACGTATTTAAATGCCAACATAGCGAAGCCATAAGGTCAGCCTTGAATACGACTCTAAAACTACAATACACAAAATAGCTGTTCCAAATGCGCATTTTATAAGATAACACGTTTTCTTACACGTTAACGTTAGATTTGTTCGTCAGAATTGTCTAATAATATGAAATCATACAACAAGTAAAACTGACAAAGTACATTGTCAAGTTGCAGAAGTAAGACGTTTCGATTTTTCCATTGCCAGCAAAATCATCACATTTGGATAAATTATTCATACTAGTATTAGCACAGCATACTGTACCCCGTACCGTGGCAAGCACCCTAGTCCAGAAGAGGGATACATACAAATTCGCACAAGTGAATAGGTAGTTGTATTCGTCCGCATTCTTATTTCGCAAAAAGGGTATACTAAATTATACGCATGCAAAGTATAGTAGTCTAGTCTAGTTTAGTCTCATTGGACGAATGTTTGCCAATTCCAAATTCCAATGCGGGTTGAACTTGAACTTGAACCAAATACGCTTAGTTTGTCGGCTGAAGACGAAGAGTAAAAGTGTATACACAATCTGTGCCGTTTTTGTGCTATACATATTCTTGTGAATTTTTCTTTATCTACTTTTGGAGTAGTGCCTGGAGAACTAATTGCAAATTATAACATGTAAGCTCTAGCTCTATATAATTTTCATTCCTGGCTTTATAATAATTGTAGATGACAATTAAGATGATAATTTAAAAACAAGTATACAGAAATAATAGTAATAGAATAGCGTATTTTGCGCACTTGATTCTAGATCTAATGATAGACCCAGATATTTTGTTTAATAATTAGAGAAATATTTTTTTTTGCAAAATTGAATATGTAGGGATCTCCAGAACTAGAATTCTTTCTAGAAACATATTCATTTCAGAAGAACCCATTAGGCTACATTACAATACGACACAATTGTACAATCAATCGAGAAAGTACGTAGTAGTAGGAACTTATGAGTCATAGTCTGGTAAGATTGTTATTATTTTATCTCTACTTTCGTAGATTAATTACGTACATATTGCAAAGGTCCATTAGTCCTAATGACTTGACTATTATACACATACCTAGTTGTGTCACGGACTGAATTTTTTGCTGGACTACAACTGTCAATTATTAAGGATTTTCAACAATATATAATTTTGTGAATTATTTTTCTATTTTGTTACCTTTGTCAGTGCTGGACGATTGTCTGAACAATTTCTCATATTCTAAATCGTCTTACTGTTGAAAATGGCATACTATGCGACCTACCCCGCTGCCCAGTGCGACAAGGTCATGGTGTGCAGCATTTCTTTGAATATGACAGACCGTATTCGTCTTATCGGTCTACCTCCTCACATGGGTCCAATTATTAGAGACGCGATTCAGAGAGGTTGGGGTCCATCAATTCAAGACGAACGCGCATACCATGGAACTCATGAATTCAAACTACGTGGGAATCCTTGGGTTGGAAATGGAGATGAAGCCGTCATGTCACGCCGTCTAGTGGCCTACATTCTGACAGCAATGGCGGTGAATGGTTGGAATTTAATCCAAGCATCGGATGTGAGCAAGAAACTTGGTGACAAAGATACACTGTTCTTTGAAAATGGACCTCCTGACCCAGAAGCCCAAATCTTCTCAATTTCATTGAATATGAGCGACAGGATCCGGGTGATTGATGCTCCGGCCATCATGCCATATGTCAAACAAGCTGTGAACACACAATGGAAACGAGGAATTCAAAAGGAAAGGGAATACTATGGCTCTTTAGAATTAAAATTAAACGGTAATCCGTGGTGGGCTGATGGAGCTGAGACAGTTTTTGCTAGAATGCTGTTGACTCAGATTTTAGCCAATTTGAGATCAATTGGGTTCAAATTGTATGGGTCTATTGATATCAGCGCCAAAGGTGGAGGGCACAACAATAATTGCGGTGATCTTGAGAGTTGGTTTTTTAGAAAAGTTGGACCCTCCTGGCAGTAATTTAGAGACGTGAGAAATTAATTTAATTTGAGAAATACTTGGACATTTGCTTATCAGCTTATCACTCTAAATGGACTCAGGACAATGATATATGTAATGAGCTTATATTTAAATATCACCAATTATTCCGTTTGGAAGCATAAGATCTATTCCTTGCCATAATAATTCGTGAACCATTCAGTTACATGTTTTCAATGAAAATGAGGAATTTAATCATGAATGACTTTTGAAATGAATTGTCTTTGATGCAAAATATGAATATTTACTGTTAAGTTTGAAATACTCCGAATTTAAGACTATTTCCAGTCCAGTCCTATGCATTTGCCACTTCCAAATAGGAGTGTACTACTTCGTGTATTATTAATAATACCCTATGCTTAATTGTACAAATAACAAATATTACAAATTAATGATATTATACACTTCCTATCGTCCACGAATTATTCGACATACACATTGTAAAACGTAATTGTTAATTACTAATTATTATTGATCCAATATTTCTGATGTTAAGCGTTCTTAGTTTATTAATTCTCAAAAATTTGAATAAGCTAGGTCTACGTGTATGCAAATAAAGAAACCGTGCCAGAGATAATAAAATTAAATGATATTCCATGCCAAATACATCCTGCCAACTTGTTAAATAACATAAGAATTCAAATGACGACTGTAATAACGATAATCTTAGTTTATTCAATTCGCTTTTGCCAGAAAAATTCGTCCAAATTCTCCGTAAACTTGAATGTATAAGGTTTTGTTCATTACTGTTGTATGTTTGTTTTTACATTAATACGTCATTGACATTAAAAAATCCAGATGAAATGAAGTATAGCACTAAATAACTCTTTATCCGATTCGAATATACAGTGTGTCTCAACCGGATCTGACTACCGTTAATGACCGATTAATCGCCGGGTTTCAAATAATAGATTGGGTTCGTTTAATAGCCGGGTCAGAAAGTTCAAATTTTAATTAAACGCCGGGTCTGAATAATAGCCGGGGTTCGAATAAAAGCCGAGTCGAATTTCAATGTCTACACAAACAAAATGCTTTTACGCGTTAGAAAATAAAGTCGAATAGGAAAATATGAAATTGTGTGAATAAACGCCGTGTCTGAATAATAGCCGGGTCAAAAAGTTCAAATTTTAATTAATAGCCCGGGCGATTAATCAGTCATTTACGGTATTCTCCCAAAATATAATTCCAGTACCTAACTATAACTACGTGAACTCCAATTCATTCTTGTCATCAAATTATGCATGGCCAGGCACTCGATACTTGTCTCTCGCGTCACGATTCAGATAAAGGTTTACTCTTAATGCAGTGCAATTGTAAATTATACCGATTGTGGGCTATTTACGTATGCAATGACGTTAATTGAATAAAATAACAAATAACAAAAATAACAAATTGGTCATGATTCAACAAGCATGGAATTAACACTAACGTATTTTATCAAAAATATAATTAGACCTACTATCAGGAGAATTCCGTCCGTTTGACACTGAATTTATTTGTTATGGGAATGTATACAATTATTCGTGCATATAGGCGGGTGATGTAATTAGCCGTTGTTGTTTTTCAATAAATAATTTTGAGTTGGTCAAATAGAGTCCAGTTCGTCCACCAGTTGAACAGTGAAAGGCAGAAGGACAATATTACAGTCGTTTACGTTGTATTTTTGCAATCATCCTTGAGTCGGCTATTTACTAATGTAAGTATCTCTTTTTTATGCAAAAATTCTACATTGGAAAAGTCACTATAAAATGAGATCCCTGCTTACTACAAACCAGTAAAATTTAATTAGACTTAATGTTTTCAGTAAACTAACTGCATCAATCACAAGAAAAACTAGACCGTTCAAAATGAGCAACTACTCAACCTACAAAGCTGCACAGATGGACCAGGTCATGGTGTGCAGTATTTCTTTGAACATGGGTGATCGAATTCGTTTGATTGGTGTACCTGCTGAAATGTGTCCAATTATAAGAGACGCCATACTCCAAGGTTGGCGCAGCCGAATTCAAGAAGAAAGAGAATACCACGGAACCCATGAATTTAAACTTTCTGGGTATCCTTGCCTTGGCACTGGAGAACAAGCCGTATGCTCCCGCCGTCTAGTGGCGTACATTCTGACAGCCATGGCGGTGAATGGTTGGAATTTAATCCAATCATCAGATGTGAGCAAGAAAATTGGTGACAAAGACACACTTTTCTTTGAAAATGCACTCCCTGACCCAGAAACCCAAATCTTCTCAATTTCGTTGAATAGGAGTGACAGAATTCGGGTGATTGATGCTCCGGCCATAATGCCGTACGTTAAACAAGCTGTGGAAACTCAATGGAAGAGAGGAATTCAAAGGAAAAAAGAATATCATAGATCGTTAGAATTAAAATTAAATGGTAACCCGTGGTGGACAAATGGATCCGAGACAGTTGAAGCTAGAATGTTGGTGACTCAGATTTTAGCTAATTTGAGATCGATTGGGTTCAAACTGTATGGGTCAATTGATATCAGCGCTAGAGGCGGAGG
>JAQGCB010002610.1:0-11204 GCA_034698835.1 Protaphorura tricampata | reverse complement strand
GCTGAGAAGTACTCAGCGGTATTCGTAATCCGCAAAAGTCTAGGAGAATTGACAGCCGATATTACGGCTACACAGAAAAATTGAGTTCTCACTGAGAACTCAATTTTTCTGTGTAGTCATCACAAATATTTTGAGTGTTTTTGTTTATTCTAGCGCACGTATTATTATCTAAGGTCAAATGGTTGTCAACGATTGTCAAGGTTATATTTTACCTTTTGTTTTTTCATTATCCTTGCTCCTAGTTAGACTCTGGGTTTGAACAAGTCTCAATTGGACCCGGTGGGAACCACGACGCTGAGAACATTTCACAAATAAGATTAACTAACTACAAGATTTAGGCATTCGGTATTAATTTGTGCTCAAGTGCTACAAAATATATAAATGCTAATTTTTAAAATAAATAGAAACTGAAGGTACTCGACATTCGAGGAGCCACCGTAATGACAAATTTCATTCAGATAATGACTGTACACCCATTCCAAGCTTACAAAGATTCGAAAGAATTTATTAAACTTCTATTACTTGAGAAGAAAACATTCTTAATTACAGATTCAAAATTTAAATAATTCAAGAATGTACCTCCGACAAATGTGTTTGCATGACACTGTGGACTTAGACCGAAATCTGAAATTCCCTTCATCTCTAGCAATCGATCTTGTAATTCTGATTGTGTATAATTTCTTGCGGTCCAGCGCCCATGAATTCTTTCAACAGAGAATAATTGAGACAAGTGAACATGAGCACGAATGATTTTTGAAATATCCTCTATTTCCCGCTCACCCGATCCAGATATTAATTGGGTTGTGCTTAATATCGAATTAACGTTTTCATGCCTCAAGGCTTGTAACAGTATCATCTTGGCAGCAGCGCCATCTCCCAACACTACCAAATGTTTAAGTCGCGGGTAATTTTCCCTAAAATTCTGAACTAAAGCTTGCTCAAAGGTACAAGATTCAAAATATAGAGTTTCAAGAGTGTTAAATTTAGTCCTAGCATACACACGGGAATCACTGAGACGAACGTGGGCCCTTTCTAGTGCCAAATACGTCAAAGTACTTGATAAATCTGCGAGATGCACTCTTGGCCACACCCACTCTTTATAATCATTCTCACTCTGTGCTCGAACATTAATGAATCTTAAACTTTTCAAGGCACGCAAATTTTTCAGCAATCTCCCGACATGTTGTAGGACAACAAAATTGAGGTTTAAATGTGTCAAGGTTGTCGGAACAGCAGAATCGTCCAATTCCCAAAATTTGATTGCCAGTTTTTGTAGCGTATTTGATTTATTCATATTTTTAAGCCACTCGTTAGTGTAACTTGAGCCTGAGATTAAAGAACCAATCCCCGAATCCCAAGACACAATCAAACACTGACCGTATTGCAAATGAATTTGTCGGACATAACTTTGTAGCAAATCCTTTTCAAATTTAAAGTTCGGCTTAGGTTCTCTAAGTTTATGTGCGTACATAATTAAATAGTCCAACATAGAGGCCAATGCTTTGTATCCAAACTGGTCCCACCCCTTTACTTTCCCAGTTTGTAATCTGTACTCAACTAAATTTGGTAAGTCAAGAAGTCCTCGGTTAAAAAGTGTGTCTTCGGAACTGAAATTAATGAGTCGAATGTGTCTGAGCTCCTTTGCAAATTTTAACGACTTCTCAACACTATCATAAGGTATGTACGCGTTGATGGCCTCAAATATTTCCAATCGTTCTTGGACTGCCCATGGAATGGTTTCAAATCTTTCCAAGTTTGGATCTTTGAAGAGAGGGAAGGACCCGTCCGACGAAAGTGATCGTTTGCCGTCAAACCGATAATGACCTGTGTGCCAAGCATGGCGCTCAGTCGCCGAGAGTCTTGTCAAACCGTTAAAATCATCCTCTGACTTCCAAAAATTATGTTTTCTCTGAAATACGTAATTCAAATGAAAGTACTCATCTAATTCCCAATTCTTTTTTGTTGGTGCATTCACAAGATATTCGAGTTTTCCATTTGTTTTCACAAATTTCTTGAAATTTCGATTGGCCAAAATTAATGCTGTCTCCAGATGTTGAAATTTTTCAAGTATGTTGTAGAGATTTGAGGGAAATTCACGTAATTTGAGCACAATTTGTTTTAGACTAGGGAAAAGTCGTGACAATCGTTCCAATGATTCTTCATCCGGTTCCGGCAAACACAGGTCACAGTACCACGTCTCTAATTTCAGCAAAGCTGAAGGCCTGGATTCTAGATATTTGAAGTGAGGTGTTATAACTATCTGGTCTGGGAATACAATAGCAGATGAATGACGAACCGAAAACTTTAGGTGTGGTCTACTGTGGTTTCCGGACCGATTTATCACCAAATTTTGTAGTACTGTCCTAGCCAGAGCCAAATGTTTCAAATTTCTTGGAAGATCACTCAAATTTATTGAAACGTTCACCGCGGTGTTCTTTGCTGATGCAAACACAAATTCCACCAGTCCATGGAACGCCACCTTTTGAAACAGGACGGATGGATTGTCGCCAACAAACTCCACTTGGTCGAAAATTATGTTACGAATTGTGGACGCTTGTGTGTATCCACGGAGTAATGAAATATTTAAAAAACACCTACTCAGAGCTAAGTGTTCAAGTTTAAATTCTGGCATTTGTAGAATATTCTCTAAAATTTCATTTGCAAATGGAACTTGAGACATCACTATTGCACCGATATGGCCGAACTGAATCTGAATTGATTTGAAAATATGAATCGTAAGATCAAAATTGATTTTGAGTTGAATGATTTGTGAGGCAAAGTCAACATTATGAACGTCATCATAGTCTTCAACATCAGTTTTAAAGAATACGAGGGAATTTAGAAATTGTTTCGTAAATCCTGGATTAGTTGGAAAAGTCTTATCCGTTGACAAAACAAATTTATCATCCATCAAAATGTCCATTGACACGGTTTTCAAGAGTGGGAGTAAAACTTTTCTGGTTGGAAATGGTCTTAGGAATTTGATACTTGACAAGTTCACGGATTCAACATTTTTAGAAATATCTAATGATTTGAGCAGAGTCTCCGGCTCAACATCCAAGTGGCTAAGCTGAATAGTTGTGACCTTATTTTTTAGTTCAGTTGGAAATGCATGAAATGACATTCTTCTAGTCTCAGTGCCTCTTTGTATGTAAGGGAATACATTGCTGAAACCAATACTCAGAATGACGTCGCGACTGTTGATCTTTTCCAAAACGTCTCGGATCCAGAAAATGAAGGAATACACTGTGGTAAAAACCGTAAAATTTATACAGTTACTCCGTTCTTGGTTTGTTACCATGTCGCCGTGCTCACGATTCCCTAAAGTTTAAACAGTGCGGTTTATTTAGTTTCTAAAATGTCTGCAAAATTTAAACTTTTGAACGAGCCAATTGACGGACCAAAATTGATGTATGAATCGAAGCAGAATACTTCTGAGTTAATCGATAATATAGGGTGCAACTATAAATCGAAACTTACATGGATGTAGTATTTTTCATGGATAACTGATGGATGAAAAAGGCCCCCTCCACTGTCTCCGTTACAAACATTCACAGATCTATTTCCTATGAAGAAATAAAAGTCAAGTTGTGAGTCTGCTGTACATGGCGACACCATATACACCGATATAGAAATATTGAACACTTCAAATGCGAAGTGTGAAATTCAATATCCAGTACTATTAGTCTGATTTTGCACATTCGTTTTTAAATTCAAGTGATTTATTTGGAAGCATTTTAGAAAATAATCCGGTCTCGTCACAATGAAAAATATTTTTAGCCTGGTACCCATGCGACAATTCGGGCCATTTATCCTTAATCCAGTCGTCGACAACCACTTTATCCAAAGCGGATTGGTTAGTCAAGCGAAATTTAAAAAATTAATAAAAACTTGCTTGACAAGTTGACGACGTTTATGCACAATTGAAAGATAAACCCAACTGAGTTGGAAAACGTAGTATGCAGTTTCGATTTTGGCGCCAGTGATTTGAGTGAAATGGAAAAGCGGGTTCATTATATGGAAGGATATCACACCACGGGGTAAAAAGAACAGTTCAGTATAGAGAAAGATTCAATATATAGAGGTACAATAGAGAGAGAGGTCATGTAATGCTTAAGCATAGGGAATTCGTCGGGTCCTGGCATTTTGTACGATATATGGAGGTGTCCGATATAGGGAAGGTTGATATATAGAGAGTTGACTGTACCTCTGTGCCCGCCAGCACAGAATTGTGACTCTGACAATATCTGGCTCAATTTTACAAAACATTCAGAACGTGTTTTGATTTCAATGATTCCATGGCGTGGTGTATCCGAGATTTGTCCAGTCTCATCCACTCCAAATCCAACAACCTGAAGTGAAAGAAAAATACTATAAAAATCTCCTGCTCGTGAAAGTAGTTTTTTGGTATGTTTTATCCTTACATCAGCCAACTTTCCAGGGCTGACAGCATTTGAGTCTGTCGTGAAGTCACTTGGAAGACAAACTTTTGACACGAGGTCATTGTACTCAATGTCCCGTTCAAGCTGAAGAATAGCGATGTCGGACTGAAATTGCTTTCTCACGTCATAACTTTCAGATACAAACATTTTCTTAACCTGAAAAATAAATTAAAGTCAATGGACAATCTATAGTTTCGACTTCACTCTGTTGGCTATCCTTTACAAAATCTTACGTTGAATATTTGAGAATTTCCGCGGCGTTGATTTTCCGTAAAATTACTGCTAAAAGCTCCTAGAACGATTACAGTTGAATCTGCTCCAAGTTTATTTCCATTTTGATTGGTTACACAATGTGCGGCAGTCAGAAGAGCAGATTTACTTATTATGGATCCTCCACAAATGTAACGGTATTCCTCTCCAAATTTTCGAAATAGAGCCGCATGCCATGGCCAAGCAGTCGTATTCGTTGGAACTCCATTTATGATTAACGGTGTAGGATTTTTCATACGTCTTCCACATTCTAAAATTAAAATTTTGTTAATTGCGTAGTATTCGGTATTTGCTCTAATGAAAGCTTCATCAACTCATTATATTTGAAACTGTCTTACCTTCACGACAAGTTGTACACTTGAATCGTGAGTATCCAATCCATTTTCCATTCTCTCCACACCTTAAATTTTCTGCAGAATTGAAATTGCTGCGAATATGAACTCCCTCGGATGCACGGGAATCTTGAGTCGCTTGGAGCACGAAATGAAGTTTACATTTGTAAGTAGCAATTGTTCCCACTTCTTGTGTCTCACCACAATTAGTGGACTTGTTTGATATATTTTTGGTGTCAGACGTACACTTCAGAACACCATCCTGTAATTTATGTAATAATATACTGTGACAAGCACAGGCAGTATGCGAAAGACTGACAGTGGAAAGATTTACGTAGTTGAAAACTACTCGTGGTCGAATGTGTTGCTCAGTTGAAAACAAACACCATATCCGACTACTTAAGTCGAAAGAGTAGCGCTGATGAAAAGACTAACCGTCGAAAGAGTAGCGCTGATGAAAAGACTAACCGTCGAAAGAGTAGCGCTGATGAAAAGACTAACCGTCAAAAGAGTAGCGCTGATGAAAAAACTAGCCGTCGAAACAGGAGCGTTGATGAAAAGACTAACCGTCGAAAGGGTAGAGTTGACAAAAAGACTGATGTGGAAAGATTAGAGTTGATCAAAAGACTCAACGTCAAAAGAGTAGCGTTGGTGAAAACATACATGACAAGTTGTCCGGATTAGTCAAGGGCCTCTTGATTACGTATACCAGGTTAGGTTTCAAAGTGTGAGGCTAATAGATCGACCAGTAGCCATGGAAGGCTATTAGCCCGTGGACGTTAGTCCTGTGAGGGCTTATAAAATCGCAATGTCCGTCCGTCCGGAGACTGTTCTACTTCAAAATCACTTACAAACCAACATAACATGCAGCAAAAAAACCCTAACCGCTTCACCTTTCATCTTATAACGCAATGAAACAAGCGGCCCATCCAAAATGATTTCAAACTATCTAAAGTCAATACCATTAAAGCAATTTGAATTCTGTTAGAAACATGTTGGTTTAAAAGAAACCAAGAATTGGAACAAAAAACAAAATTTGTTTATTGCATTGATATTGAAGCAGTTATGATTGTGTGATAGTTCGTGGTATACGAATTCAGATGGTGCTGCCGACTGCGTTTTATTTGTGGGTATTCAGCATGGAGAGAGGAGCGCGTGACGGACGGACAGACAGACGGACACGACAATCTTATAAGCCCCTTACAGGACTGTCGTCCACGGGCTAATAATTACGCTTCCTTTAAAATTTGTAAAAATATAATTAACTTTTTTTGGAATATTCTTACGACTAGAGTTAAAGGTTGACATCTCAGCCTTGATTCCCCCGCCGACTGTTGAGCCGGGGCGAACACAAATAGTATTTGTATGGCTAAAACAAATATAATTAGCAGAATCAGAATCAGAATCAGAAGGGTTTTATTGACATAGCTATAAAGCCGAATCAACACATTATTTCATTTACAAGATGCCTAATCATTTTCAAAATCAATCAATTTTCTAATTACTTAGTTTTACAAATCAGTCATTTCACTTTTCATTTCATACATAATTAAGAATTGTAATCACTTTGATAAAACTTCCATTGTTACAAACACATTATAGTTTCATTCCATATTTTCATTTTCAATTTTGGATCAACAATATTCTAGCAATTGGTTTGTCATAGTATCATAAATTAGAGGTTACATGCATGCGTTGTGAGAAGAGTCATATTGTTATTTGTTATTTCTATTTACTTTTAGTCAGTATTGATTTGGTACAAAATATTACCTACGAGAGAGAGAGAGAGTCGTTTCAATAAATTCCTAAGTATAACGAATACGGGTTACGGAGAATATACAGTATGGTTTACATATAGGATGTCACTTTTGAAGTATACTTTCATTCCTTGTGATTTTTTGGATTTTAAGATGGGCATGAGATCATGTCTTCTTTTTCTTTGTTCATGAGTTAGGTCATCAGGTATTCCAATTCTCGTACCTGCCAGACGATAACATCTTCTCATAACTTGCATTTTGTCCTGGTACGACGATAATTTAACTAAGTATGGTACTGGGGTCTCTTCTGTTGAACTGCCTAGGGGAATTACTTTTGTATTCGTACACACTACGTCTAGTTTTTCACTGAGCCAATTGGTTACAAATTCTTGAGAATCAATATTGGAATGTCCAAGTCCATGTATTACTATGTTATTTTCCTTACCATCAGTCTTACTCACATTCATATTTATATGTCCTTGTATGCTATTTTTCTTATCATTTGTATTGCTCACATTCATGTTTACATCACTATTTCCTTGTACAACATTACTTTCCACATTCTGCTCAATTCTACAATTTATTTGTTCAAGTTTGTCTTTTTGTTTCATTACCTTATCCCAAATTCCTTGAATAGTTTCATGAATTATGTCAAATCTATCTGAAAACTTTTCTATTGTATTATACAATGCAGTCCTTTCTTTCACAAGACTTACTATTACTTCTTCACATTTTTCTAACCTCTTGTACAATGCTTCCAAGTCTAGCACTGGACTTATGGGGGTTGACTTGGGTAACCCCTCGTCTTCCCCGCCGCCAGCCTTATGTAGATTGGATTTAGCTTTGTTCTTACTTCCACCCATGTTACAGAGTTACAATGTATACAAATTACGATAGATAAGCTGGAGACTTACGTTATGCAATGCTTTTTCCACACACAATATTTTATCCACACAACTATTTTAACAGTATAATATTGAGTTTTTTGAGTTTTTGGTCAATTACGGCAAAACTTCACAAAATATCACTTAGAACTAAAATTCTTTTAAGACACCACTAAAATACGGTCCTAATGATACTAGTTACACGGTTTTATGATTACAACTTCTTCATTTAAAAATTAATATTCCAGGAGCTTAAAATTAACGTGACTTGTCTATCTACCTGTCTCTCTCGCTCTCACAAATATAATTAGCATGTTTCCTTATTATTATGGTTCGACCACTACAAGGACTGGTAAAGTCTAGTAGACTAACATGAATGATGAGAATCCTAGTCTGAGCTGTTGTCTGCACAAATTAAACTAATCTGACCTTGTGTGTGCAAATTAATCAAAGGCCAAATTTTTTATAGCTTTCTAACCTTGATCTCTAGAATTATTTTTACAAACCACAAAAGAAAGAGAACAGGTTTCAGTTTTGCATTAAATTAGAATATCTAACAACGAGTTCCAATCTGTTGACTCTGCGCGGGCGTCGGTATACACTATTTCAATAATAATAAGAATTTTAAGCAACCGATGACTGGTATCCATTGTGATTGCACAACTAAATTAATTAGCACTGATATTGAATCTTGACTGGTCGGTTCTACTTATTTACATTTTGAATGAATTAAACACTGAGCATATAAATTACAATTACTAATTCCCTACAACCATGATCTCCAGTCTCAAGAATTATTTTTTACAACCAGCAAAACTTTGGAAAACAAGTTTCAAAAGTTAACATCAAGTGAAGAGTTGAATTATCTCTTCTTTTAGCCTATCATCATTTGGTGCGAATGAAATTTTATAGTGGAGAGCGTAGAGTGGAGTGGTTGTATGTAATGTACGTATAGCCCAGGGAGGAAACTAAACGTACGCACCATAACACCACACATGCAAACATTTACCTATTCACCTGTTGTTTTTGCATTAGGCCAATTAACACGAGAAATAATGTTCACAATAAATTTTTTCCTTGTAGTTAGCTAACTAATCATCTCTTCCCTTTTTCGAGCATGTGGGAAACTCTAAACGATTTCTTCATCAAAACTGACACTTATATGAACATTTATTTGCCTATGGTCTTAATGGAGTGCCGTACTAACATGAGGACTCTGTCGTGGTGATTTCGGGTGATCTCACAATCAGCTCAAATAATTTCGTCTCGATAAATAATGAGTAAATTAATCTAGTAATTAATCTCCAAAATGTTTAATTTTCTCGTCATAATTATTTGCAAGCGAATAACTGAAGTAACTCATTGGAATAATGGAAGAAACGTTCATCAGAATTTTCATTATAAGACGAAAGAAAAATTATGCGTGAGTATATTATGGGTATAATGGTGAGTTTCCACATGTGAATTTTGTGTGCCATAATATTATATGAAAAAAAATGGGTTTGAAGTTCTTAGTTATTCTGCCCTAACCAACGTATTGTGTAATACATAATATGCAAACTACCAGACTATACTATTTGTGTGTAGTGTCGTAATAGGTACGCACGTACGTGACCACTCATTAGTTTATCTAATTCCGCACTCTTGAGCCGAGCCCGAGCCCATACACACACAGCACGCTTATCAATTGCACTACATATGTACATGTACTGGAGGACGTTGTACAGGGGGAGTCAGAAGTCATTATAAGGTAGGATCTTTATAAGATCTATCATTAGTCTTAAACGTGTGCTTGGACTTCCTGGCTCTGTAGAATTTTGTTGCCGGATGCTTCGGACCAGGAAGAACATCAATCGAATTTCGAAACATAATTACAATCTTAGTAGTCACGTCATTTAGTTTCGTAAAATCACACGTATCAGAAACAATTAGATCAGTGAGTTCATTCGTATAAGTCATTTTTGTTGAGTGCTTCAATATCTTCATTTTTCTTGGACTCTGGCTGAGTAGAAGGTTCCACCCCTTGTTCTATGCGATCTTGAGTGTCATACCTCGCACTTATTTTTAATCTCTGGAATGCACCGTGTGATTTCGAAACATGAAGCTGGACACCACGAGAAGTATTAAACCACTGATCACAGTGATGACATTTATTCCGAACATCGGATTTCGGTGTTGAAGGTGAAAGTGTTCCCATGGAAGCACCCATAATTGACACATTTTGACCAGAAGAGGATGTACTAGGTGTCGGATCATTTCTTGGACTGGGCTGGCTCGAGTATGACACATTTGATTTTGACAACTGTGACTTCTAGACTTATGAATTTTTAAACCTTTTGACCCTTTATAATAATAGTAATAAGTAAGTAATGTAAGGTTATTTAACTTTAAACTTGGGGATTTAAAAAAAAACTCAATTTTCTCGATTAGACTTTTAATATTGTGTCAATTGATGTATGATACATACATGATCCAACTTTGGTCGAATGACGCCAAGACGCTCAAATGTTCACATGATAATTAATTAAACTTGACTAAATTAATCACTACTACTACGTTATTTAAACAACCATACTCGATTTTAAGGAATAGCCTCAGTCTCTCTCTCTAATTTCATTTATGCTAATGAAATTTTACAAACCTTTTTGTTAATAATTTCTGAAGAAGGAATGCAGGTGGGAGTGAGTAGTTTCAAAATTGGAAAATGTCCTAATTTTGTCAGAAAATTTTACAGAATGTGGGATGAAATTAAAAGCAAGGTAATGTATCGTCTTATGCCTTGTCGCTCCACGTAGATTTTTAAGTTATTTTATACATATACATGAGTAGAAAACTGTCTGTGATGTGGTGAATGTACTTTTCAAGTTTTACATTTACTAGATTTGTTGGAAATAATAATTGTGTCCAAAAAATGAATTGAGCTGAAAAATAAAAATTATACGGTCTGACTGGTCAAGTCTCCTCAAGTGCCTATGTAGAACATTGAATTCCATTTAGGATTCTTGTTGTAATGTAAACAATTGTTCTTTTACAAATTAATAGACTAATAATCCAATTAAAGTTAATTATTTATTAAGGAAACTTAATGACGAACCGATATAACCACCATTGTTTATATCATCTTATCATAATATTCTATCAATCTGGAAGGCGGATAGCATTTTCCCCTAATAATAATGGAATGAAAATTCTGTGGCATCACATAACGGCCAACCAGAGGACAATTACCTGTATGGAAATAAATGTTATAATATTTTAATTGCCGTATGCACCATATACGAGTACATTTTAGTTTCAAACTTTCCATGCCGTAAGGAAAGCGTAATTTTTTGGTTTAACTTATGTACGCCTATTTTGCGGAGCACATAATGTGAATTTGACTAGTCAGCAGCAGTTGCCACAAAATTTGATGGTCTCTTAAAAATTAGTTAAATGTAGTTGATACATAATTATACATGTAGAAATTGAGTTGGAGATCCTATGCAACCAGAACACTATAAATGTCCAGGCCTTCGGTCG
>JAQGCB010002609.1:0-11205 GCA_034698835.1 Protaphorura tricampata | reverse complement strand
TTGTAATTAATTGATTTCAAATAAGTTGAGGTAATTTGTAATTTGTAGTTAATTACATTTTGAATGTAATTGACCCACCTCTGCTCATTCTTGAAAGTAATTGAATATTGAACTTTTGTGAAGGAACCTAAAATGCCCCTAACTCCGAAACGGTGAGAAATTCAGGATGGTTCCTTTACACAAGTTGTTCAGGAGGTCAAAGGCTACAACGTATCCAAAATCTAGCCAATTCTAACAGAAAGCGCTTTTCCGTGTGTCCATTACTACAATTACGCAATTGTAAGTAGTTGTAATTTACCCAATTCTGCGAAGCAACAAACAAACAAGAACCATACAATGTCTGCTGGAAGGATCAGACCCTCACCATAGCAAAATGGGAGAGACTCTCGTACATGTCTGACAAAATAAAACTCGACAATGAAGTCATACAATTCACTTCTTTATTAATGGCACGAAAGTCTGTAAAATCTAATGCGTATTAATTAACAATTTTTTGAGATTCTAAAGAACAACACAATACACAAAACACAACAATGTATTTGGCAAATATTCACTCGGTACCGAAAGACCAATTCATTTTATGTAAGTAGATTTGTTCTTATTGTCGTCAGACAGAGACCCAGATGCCAGATCTAGAAACTTTGAGAGTATTATCCTAATATCGTTTAGTTATAACATAATGATAAATTCTACTGCGAAAGTGCGATGCCTAAGTTTCGCTAAATAAAGATTCAAGATAAATATCAAATCACAAAAATCACAATCCTTAAGGACGCTATATTTAAATCACGATAGCAGAAGTAGCCATTTGATTTACTCCACAAGTTCCGTCACCTCTGTAGACACGGTAGTATCCCTGAAAGATTTTTAAAAAATTCAGCCATGCAATAATTTCCTTCAATATTCTTAATAACAAGATTTCTTAGGTTAAGCAGTTGCTGAAATCAGCTGGTGAGAGAAATCAATTGGGGATGATATTAAGTATCGTTGTATTAAATTAACGATTAGTGATTTAGTCTGAGTCTGAGAAAATAGATTGAAATATGAAGCAAGACTGTTAGAGCGTTGGCTTGTCACAACAAACACGAATATCGTCTTGTACCTGTTCCCCCCAATTAGGACCCCAACTATTCTTCACGACCCAGTAAGGCAAAGTTCGATTGAAGAATGGATAAGCTGAAAATAATAACAAAATTATATCCACTGACCTGTTCACCCCACGAAGGACCCCAACTATTTTTAACGATCCAGTATGGTAGTGTCTTGTGTCTAATTGAAGTAGCTATAGGTAAAACAATACAATTAAGAGTACAAAAATAATTGATAAGACTATCTTTTCAGAATAGTACCAGAGTTACAAGGTCAATGCTGGAAGAGTATGCAATAATTGTGGTAAAGTTATTTTATAAAGGCAAAATGATTCGTCCATCATTAGGACACCTTGTTTCTGTATCTGTACCCCATGCTATGGTAGTAGATAAGGAGATAAGGTACCACTTTGGTATTCAAGGAAACTTACTGTGTACTCCATATCCAACAATTAGAACTCCATGATCCAAGCTCTTTGGACTGCAAAGGTATTTCCAAGGATGAGAAACGCCGCCCCAATAGAACTGCAAAAAATCATTTCAAAATCATAAGCTCAACCTTGGAGCAGACATGAGTTAAAGGGTGTAGATGTAAAACGTAATAGTAAATTCATGTACCTGCATGGCATTTGCATTGATTCCAATTGAAATCGGGCCATTCTTTGTAAGCCAAGCTGCCATCTCAGTTTCATTCTTGGACACTTCCACAAAGCCAGATACCTTAGCTTTGGCTAATTTGGAATTAAAATGGCATTTTTCATCCCGACCTTCATAAGGGTATTCTGTTTCAGTCTCGAGTCCTCCAAGTTTTTCCAAAACTTTGTAAGCATTCTCGGGAAGACCACCTTTACATCCTTCGTCCAAGGTATCACAATCTACCAATTCTTGTTCAGAAAAGGACTCCAAATTTCCGTGTTTTATGGCGTACGCTCCTTCGATGTTTCCAGACACGGAAAATGCCCAACATGACCCACATAGCCCTTGATTTTTAACTGGAGTCACAGCATTGTAATGTCTCCAATCAAACTCATCGGGTATTTTTGGCAGTTGAGGGATTTTTGCTTGTTTTCGTTTTATATTACGGCGGAGGTCAGGGCGAAGTCCTAGATGTCTTTGTGTAAACTCTTCCTCTACTCAAACAAATTAAAAATTAACGCTGATTGAGTAATTTAGTCCATCTCTCTTAATCTCGAAAAAGTTATGAAGTAGTACCTGTCAGATCGGCAAAAATTGTAGCTCCATATGTTGCAGTTCCTTGCTCATTTTCTTGAAGAAGTTTTACTTTTTTCATATTGTCTTTGAAAATGCTGAGCCGGTAATTATACTCTTCAGCTGTGTACTTCTTGGAATATTTATCAATGAAATCTCCAAATTCTACATGGTCAGCGTCATATTCTTCTGAAGAAAACGATTCAGAACTCTAAAAATCGAATGGAATTTCGTATTAGAATTTTGGCCGATCCTTGTCAAAACAGAAATAATTACTCGTTTCGTTCGTTCCGCAGTTGGTAGAGTTACAGTTGCCTCAGTTCGGCCGGCAGCCGGTTCGACTTCCCTTTTGCCGCATTTGGATTCAAGAACCTTTTTCTCTTGTAGCCAAGGTTTTTCTAGCACAATTAGTTGGCAATATTGATGCTCCTATAAAGTTAAATTGAAAGAAACTGTCATCGTGTCATCTCTCTATCTTAAGTATTTAATTTCGGATTAGGTTCAAACTAACCCTGCTCTCATCAATAGCACACAAGGATTTGTCTAGATTGGGTGACTTTCTGCACGTGGTATACCCAACTTCAAGTTCCATTGTAGTACGAATTCCAGACACAAGCTTAATTAAAACCATTTCGAAATTAATTGTACGACACTAATGACATGACACAACAATCGAAAAGGTAATTAAAAAAGCACCTGTCGTTTAGCTGAAACGACGCGAACCAATTTCATGGCATGCATTGCATTTGAAGACTCATCCAAAGAAACAAGGCCAAATGTAGTAAGTTCGACTAATTCTGGAGAATCAGGATCTATGGATTTACTTCCTCCAATCAATGGGTCACTGTGTCGAGTTTCCTTGATAATTCTATTCTCCTGAGGAAAAAGATGCTTGGCCACTTTCTTGCTTTTCTTTAACTTTTCTTTACGACATTGAGACTCTGTAAGTTTCTTTTGATTTGTTTGCCAAGGTTGGAATAGAACTTTGACGTCACAAATTGAAAATGGAAGAATGATTTTGTCTTTGCATTTTTCTAATGAATTGTCCTCCCCTTCCTTGCAAGTAGTTTCAGCCACACGAATTTGCATATTGTACAACCATCCAGATACCGTCTAAAAAAATCGAAAGAAAATGTTTAAAAAATATCGTTCATTATTCGGGTGAATGTCAGATGTGAGTGACTAACTTGTTTCTGAGTGCGGAGAACTTGAACAACTAGTCTGGCATTTTCATCCTCATCTACTCTATCAATTTGTTCAATAGCAAAATTGGCGAGTTCCGCAATTTGATCATCATTCTCTTCCGCATCTCGATATGATCCGAATTTGGCTTTGTTCGAGTCTCTTTTTCTCCGATTTAGGACAACATCTCCTGTAGTAGCTGTAACCTCTGTTGGACTCTCCTCCATAAGGTCAAGGTCATCCAATAAATCAGTCGGGTCAGTCGACTCTGGCTTATCTTCTCTACAATTTGCATTTACAACTTCCTTGCTATTGGACCATGGTTTTTCAACAACATGGAAATCACAGGTGAAAGTATCTCGGGTTGGGTCTAATTGACAACTGTTTAATTCTTCCTTATATTGCGATTTTGTGCAATTGGTCCATCCGACTTCAACTTCAAGAATATATTTGATCCCAGCAACCACCTGGAAAGAAAATTAATTTTAACCATTAATCTTTACTCGGAGGTCTTCAGTAATTAAAAATCCCAAAAATTTCTCACCTGAGTTTGAGCTTTGTTGACTTTGACGAATTTTTGAGCTTGACTTTCGTCTTCACCATTTGAATTTGAGTATTCTTGAAATGCAAAGAGAGCAATGTCTTGAATTTTAGGATTATCTGTGTCAGATTTAGCTGGACATCCTAGACAAGGCGCTTTGACTGGTTTGATAATTTCCTCTTCAACCGGAACTGGTTCATTTCCGCTCTCACCGTCATTGTCAAACAAAACATCCCCACCTGTTGTCGAAGTTTTCGGATCATCAAAATAATCCGAGTTCAGAATCTCAAGATCATGCAAAAGATTCGGGTTCAATTCTTTGGCAACTTTTGACCATTTTGAATCCGGTGTGACGACCTCTCCAGATGATATGTCATTACTAACATCAGCTGTTGAACTACCGTACAACACTCCTGTCACAAACAGGAACCAACACAATGCCAACATTTTTTAAATGATTGGCCGTGCCGTGGGTTATTTTTTTTAATTGATTTCTCCACTAATTGCGGAGATAGAGATTAGTGGCGCTCCCCGTTTACCGTATTCCGTTCCGTATCGTGTGATAATATTTGTTTGTGAGTCTCCAATCCAATCCAACTCATTTGATTTGATTTTGATGATGATGGGATTCATGTGTTGAGTAGATTGGATGGAGAACGTGCAATGTGCATGAGAGTGAAACATCATCATCATAAGCCCACATCGCACAAAATTCTGCCTTCTGCACTTGCACTCTGCTCCACTGTCTGCGACGGAGAAAATCTCAAATCCTTGGGAAAAAAATATAAATTCCTCATCTCATCGTATAAATGCTTGTTGTTGTTCCTTTGAGTGAATCCCGTGTGGGTAGTGGGAGATTTAGTTGGATTCAGTCGTAGTACTTGGAATCAAATCCACAACCGTCAGTGATGCCGAGTTGATGGAGTACAGGGTGAGGCAAAAGTGAACGTTGTTTTTTGAAAATATACTTGGGTCCAAAGTCTTATTAGGGAACTCAAAATTATTAACTTCGACGGCAGAAAGCCTTTAATCCAAAGCGTGACCCAAACGTCTCAGCTTGACCGCCCGCTTCCCAGAAATCCTGCACCTGCAGAATAAGTAAGGATGGCAGCTCGGCGCGCAGTGTTCATGCAACCGCGTACAATATTACCATGCATTTTACGATGTTAGCTGGGAACGCGAAAAGTACCAAAATTCTCTGAAATACAATTTTTAGGGAGAAAAAAGAATGCTGTGGAGATGACTGACCTGGATTTGAGTTACTGCGAATATAGCTAACTTAAGGGTGTATTCTTCATTACTTTATATTTTTTCGTGCCAGGTAAAATTAGACATACCACATACATTTTACACCCAGAGGCTATTGTAATTTATGACACCGCACCGCGCAGTCTATCCTTGACTGAGGTATTCTTTTGATTCTAGAAATATTTTTATTGATCTGTTTGATGTATACAGAGATCAAAATTCAAAAAATGTAGTTTGACAGAGATAGGAAAGGTAAAGGAAATGACGAGTCGACCCAATTTTACTGTTATAATGATGATGTAGGTGATTGGTGATTTTCGTTTAAATAAGTTAGTTGATATTCTGAGGTGTTCAGTGGACGATGATTGAATTGAAGACAATTCTATTCAAATCCGAAAAATAGTAAAGGTCGAGCGCTCGAGCCTACCACAAATGACCGTGGGTCGGGTGTACTCTTCGTTCAACCTTAGCTCCGTGCAAGAATCGGTTTCATTTTACAGGTTAGTAACTACCGTATTTTACCGATTAGAAGCCGGGGCCGAATACAAGCCGGGTCTCAAATACAGTCCGGGTCTTTCTCCACCTTTCTCCATGTACCCTTATTGAGAAAACGGTGAAAGTCTGTGACCTGCGATCTTGCCTGAACAAATAGAAGCCCGGGCTTCTAATCGGTCAAATACGGTATTTTAAGAATTTTTATGTAATTTCTCGATAAGGAGGCCTATGACTCTTCCCGGGGCCTCCTTACCGGTTAGGTAAGGTACTAACCTAACCTAACCGGGAAATGCACATAAAAAAATGTTACTAGGATGTGTGTAGTCCCGTCCCGGGGCCGCCACAGAAGAGCCAGCAAGCGAAGCCACAGAATTATACATATTTTAAACATATTTTAATCACACTAATAAGGTTCAAATGAAATACACAATTTGAGGATATATTACATATTATTCAAAAACTTAAATTATAATATACTAATTGATACGAATTGGTACGAATTGATACCAATTGATACGATTTGGTACGATTTGGTAAGAATTGGTACCAATTGATACGATTTGGTACGAATTGGTACCAATTGATACGATTTGGTACGATTTGGTACGAATTCCTTGTAATCGTTCAAGTTTACACACGCAAAATTTGTTATACGGGCAAATTCTAACTTCGTTGTATTTCCACTTAGCAGTTAGTTCTTCATTTTCAAAATTTTTATTTTAAAATTTTGATTAAATTTTGATTTAAAATTTTTAACCTTAATTAAGACGGTAACCATGAACAACATAAAACCCGCATAAACAAATGCGGACAAACAAATGCGGAAAATCAAAACCGGACAAAAGAGCCCAAAGTCATTCATAAGAGAGGGTAACCATGAACAACATAAAACCCACATAAACAAATGCGGACAAACAAATGCGGAAAATCAAAACCGGACAAAAGAGCCCAAAGTCATTCATAAGAGCTTCGCTTCGCTTCGTTCACTTCGTTCACTTCGCTCGCTGGCTCAAAAAACCTGTAAAATGAAACCGATTTTTGCACTGAGCTAAGGTTGAACGTAGAGTAGACCGAGGGCTTAATTAAAACCCAGGGCCCGAATACAACCCGGGTCAAATGCAATGCTCTTCCATAGGCTCAAATACAAGCCGGGTCTCAAGGCGGCAATTCTAAATATAACCCGGAATTCTACATGATCATTTACGGTATATAGGGAACTAAAATGACCTAATAGAAATGCATGGAGTGAACTGAACGTCTACGACGTAATACGAGTGTTTGACAACATAGAATGGTGTGTTTGTGTGGACTGACGTTGTTTTGGTTTGAATTTGTAGAGCAAGGTCTGGAGTGAGTCTGAGTCTGAGAGCCCCGAGTCGTTCTGAGTCGTGTGAGAGTGAATAAGAAGAAAAACCGCATTTACAATCATTCGCACTTTATCAATTTATTTTCGTGAGATTGGAATTCCATGGAATCAGAGTGAGTGAGTCCGAGTCGGGGGTGTCTGTCCCTTCCTTTGTCCAATTTCTCCTTCCGGTCATTCCCAGAAAACAACAACTCAAAATAACATTCAGATTAAATTAACACTAACTAACTAAACAACTGACTGGAATTCTGGGGCCGTACCGTGGGAAGAAAACAACGTAACGTATATACGTAAATAAATAACAATAATTAAAAATAGTCAAATCAAAATGAGTTTGAGTTCTTCGTCCGTGGATTATCCCATGCCGAGTGCCAGTATGAGTAGTGCAGGTCAACAAAGTGGATCCGGTACTGGGTCACCCCAACAAATGCAGCAAGACAATCCACTCGTCAAGGAAGGACTTCTCTACAAAAGAGGTACACTCCCTGTCAATACGAATTTGAACTCAAGTATGTGCAAAAAATTAATAACCTGTATTTTTTTTAATTTCAGGAGAAACGATTAAAAACTGGAGACCACGATACTTTTTTCTGTACGAGGATGGCTCACTTATCGGGTACAAGGCCCGCCCAGAAGCACCGTTCAGAACTGGGGAACCATTGAATAATTTTACAGTGAAAGATTGTCAGATCATGAAGACGGACAGACCTAAACCATACACTTTTGTTATCAGAGGCCTTCAATGGACAAGAGTGATTGAACGAACATTCTACGCAGAGTCTGAGATTGACAGACAAAATTGGATTAATTGCATTGAAAGAGTGGCAGAGTCTCTTCGTGGCCTTCCCGGTGAATCCAACATTGGAAGTAGGAACATGAGTATGACGAGTATCAGCAGCACGGACAACATCATACGAGCATCTCATGATTACAGTAATGAAGACTTGTCCAATTTGTTTGGAATGCAGGGCGTTGCTTACGGAAGATTGTCTGGGAAGAAAAAAGTTGTAAGAACTATTGTATTAATATAGAATCCCCGTTTTTGTATTTTCTGGTACTGTTCGATAATAATTTATACTTTTTTTTTAATAGACGTTTGAAAATTTTGAGTTCTTGAAGTTGCTTGGAAAAGGAACTTTTGGGAAGGTAATTCTTTGCCGAGAAAAGGCATCCCGACAGCTTTACGCCATCAAAATCTTAAGGAAGGAAGTAATAATAAAAAAGGACGAGGTTGATCACACCCTTACAGAAAATCGTGTTCTCCAAACAACGAATCATCCTTTCTTAATAGTGAGTAACGCGCTGATGATTTTACATTTTCTCCTTTTGGAAGTTGGCTTGGCATTCAATTGATTTTGAATTTTAATTGCAGTCACTCAAATGTTCTTTTCAAACTGGTGATCGTCTTTGTTTCGTCATGGAGTATGTGAACGGTGGTGAACTCTTTTTTCATCTGTCGAAAGAGAAATCATTTACGGAAGATAGGACAAGGTTTTATGGAGCTGAAATTATATCCGCCATTGGTTATTTACATCAAAATGGGATAATTTACAGAGATTTGAAGGTTAGTTCATCCATAAAATAAAACAAATACTTCGTTATTTGAATTTAAAACTGAGTATGAAATCATGAAATGTTTAATAAATATTTTTCAATTGCAACCCGATTTCTAAAGTCAGACTTTTATTTTAGCTTGAAAATTTACTACTCGATAAAGACGGTCACATCAAAATTGCTGACTTTGGTCTGTGCAAAGAAGAAATTACGTATGGATCCACTACCAAAACCTTCTGCGGTACCCCTGAATATCTGGCTCCCGAGGTTGGAATTCCTTGAATATTGGATACATATTTGTTGAGCGTATTTAATTTTAAGTTTTATTGTATTTATTAGGTACTGGAGGACACAGACTATGGACTCGCTGTAGATTGGTGGGGTGTTGGGGTCGTAATGTATGAGATGATGATTGGAAGACTTCCATTCTACAATAGAGATCACGACATTCTTTTTGAACTCATTGTTTTGAAGGAGGTAGTCATTTTTTGTATAATTTATTTTTAGAATTCAGAATTGTTGAGAAAAATTATTGGAAGCAGTAGTGATTATAAGTTTGTCGAATTTTTACATTCTGCTCAGGTCAAGTTTCCTAGCTCAACATCTGTGGAGGCAAAGAATCTTTTAAGTGGACTTTTGAGAAAAAATCCAGCGGATAGATTAGGGAGTGGACCGGAGGATGCCAAGGAAGTGATGGAACACCCGTTCTTTAGAAATATTAATTGGACAGATTTGATTCAAAAAAAGGTTAGTGTTTTCAAATAAGTTTAAGAGACAGTGAGTGACCGCACAACTAATATTTTCGCTGGAAACTTATTGCAATTACAGAACAATTTCAAAAGGTTGCGTTTAAAATGTGTCTCCAATAATTGTAAAACAAGTTTTTCGTCTGTGCAGTCATTAATGTCATAACATGATAAAAAAAATTGGACTAGGTAATTGAAAATTTTGAATTATTTAGATAACACCTCCATTCAAACCTCAAGTAACATCGGAGATCGACACACGTTACTTTGATTCTGTGTTCACTGGAGAATCTGTTGAGTTGACACCGCCAGGCCCAGAGCCTTTAACTTGTATCCCAGAAGGAGATCATCTTGATTTTGAAGGGTTTTCCTACAGAGATCTTTCTTCCACTCTGGGTGCTTCCATGCGATCTGGCCCATTTTATTCTTCATAACATACGAGTGACTTAAATGACAAATCTTATTCTGTCTGTCAAGAGCAGCCTAAAACCTAGCTAAAAGAGTTTTTGAGGAAAAAAAAATCATATAAAGTCAGTCCATCTAAATTATATCCGGTCAGTTGGTTCATGTGTATTTGGCAATTTGAAAGGAGAACTGATCCTATTCATTTTATCACCAATCCAAGCAGTTTTTGCTGCGTAGGCATGTCCAAACTCACCTCTATCAAATACTCTCCGGAACAACTTAGTTCGGATGGACTTTATATTATACTGGATATTTTATTAGATTTCCATAAGCTCATTGGAACAACGGACTAATTTAGATGTAGAAAACTTTGATTCAGAACATTGTTTTTACTTGATTTATTGGTTCGAGTTCAAATGGACTGTTCTCGCTATTATATCAATACAGAATGTTAAGAACAATAAAAATCCACACTCAAGGCACTACTGCGTCGTCTTCGTCTTTGTGTATTTTTTCATTACACGGATGTCGGAAATCTAAGCATCTGCAGCGTTAGGAACTCAAGGGTCGCTCATTGAAAGGAACTATCTTTCTAATCTAGTCAACAACACAACACATTACTTAAGAAAAAAAAATCTTTCTAATTCATTCTGTGCATTAAAATAATAATATGAAAACAGAAATTTTTGGGAGTTTCGAAGGAATATTTTTTTTGTCTAGCTTCCATCTATAATATTGAATTTTATTACTTCACCAACGTGACAATGGAGGATGGACACAATGGATTCACACGAGGTTACCGTAAGCCCGGGACACTGGTTTTTTGCTCGATAGTAAGATTAGACGACTTTCACCACTTTCTCCGTAAGAGTTACAGTGGCGCGGAGAAAGTCGGGAAAATACCTTGCCTCTTTTATGATCCCCTTGTATACGGTAACTCCAAATTGTTAATGACTCTAAATTCTAAAAGCCTTAATTTTCATTTCGGCAATGCTGAAACCGTAAAATTCCGAATAAGAACCGGTCCCGACCCGAATAGTAACCCGGGCTCGAATACAAACCAGGGTTTGGAGAAAGTGGTGAAAGTCTGTGACTTGTGACCATGCCTGAATAAATAGTAACCCGGGTTCTTATTCGGCATTTTACGGTAAATCACGTTACGAAATTCGTGTAAGATTTCGCGATACGTCGGTTTACAATAACAGCTTAGTACCAATTTAGCAGTACTGAAAACAATGGGAATGTGTTTTTGCTGTAACATTTTGAGCGCTCAACTTTTTTATTCTTTCTAAGTAATTTCAATTTCAATTTCAATTTATTCAGTGACAACATCCCAATACATAGGTCATTACGTTGTATGATTAGACTTAA
>JAQGCB010002608.1:0-11209 GCA_034698835.1 Protaphorura tricampata | reverse complement strand
GATTAAAATTAAGTTCTGTGTAATTCAAGCCCGTGGGACGCGTGCGTGGCTTCAAAAATGAGGTATTCAGGAACTGTATTTGGTAATATACATAAAATAAGCGCTTGTTTCTTGTATTACAATTTTTGGGCAAAGAGTCCGATTTCAAATTTTCTCCAATTGCGTCTTTCTTTAATTGGCAAAATTCAAAGTTCAACTAGAGATGCCGGGTTTCAGTTTAACTCCATGAATATTTCATGTATCGATGTAGAAAAATACATTCAAAAGTCTAAAGTTTATTTATAAAGTCTCTGAAACTAAACAGAAATTGACATCCGAAACTTTCCCCAACTTTCTTCCTATTAGCAGTTTTTGTATTTTTTGTGACCTCAGCGAGTGCTGACTGAGAATAAAATTTAATTCAACTTTATCTAACTATAATATTACATATTTTGAAGTACCATCCTCGCTTATTTTTATTTTTTGCTTTTTGTTAGTATAAACTTTGAACGAATGAAACAAACAAGAAACAGAAAGTGATAGAACTACACGCGGTATGTACGTATGTATGTATGGGTTCCTTGAAAAGTAATGTTTCAGAATTGCCGACTGTGCCACGCTTCAAATATTTCTTGTTCATCCTCATAGCCTTGTGTCTTCACAAATTCAAATTAACGATAATTAGACCTTGACAAACATCTAATGTTATTAGGCATATTATTTGGGGAGAATTGCGTAACCTTTCTGTTAGGCCTGGACAAGGTGCCCAGTAGAATTAATGGGGACTCTGGGAAGAAAGGGAAACATGCACCTGAAAAAGAACTACCTTTCATATATTCTGTGCCGGAGGGATCGAACCGTCACCACAGAAAAGGTAGCACAGGGTTTCAGTTTCAGTTTTCTCGAACGGATAAGACGCAGCAGATAGGAGAAAATGAATAAAATATTTTAATATCATTTTGTTAATTTGACACAATGGTTGTTTCCCTTGTGTGTGTGTCTTCTGACGAGGAGTGAAACCCGGGGACCGGGAGTGGGGATTCTCCGGAGAGCTTTCACCACAGAGAAACTTGAGTTTATATAAATTTCTCTTCCTCCCACTTTTTTCCTCTCACAGTCAGTTCGTCTGCCTCTCAGGTCGTCTAACTAGTTTCACTTTTACTCCCGCCAAACCGCCGACGAGGGCAAAGTAAAACTAAAACTATTTCAGTGTCTCTTAAACAGAGCCGAGCAACAGTTTCTTTCTCCAGACCAAGTCTATCGTATAAGATTATCCTTCTAATACTCGCCAAACAGGCACATTACTCAAAACCTTACCAAATTGATATAAAATATTGTCGTGGATTGAAATTGAACTCTTTTGACTCCACAATACACGCATTATTCTACCAAAAGAACTCCGAGCTATTTCTGAATTCTTATCCTAAAATTCCAAACATCAAAGGATTTCCATTCTTACAATTCCTTTCAACTTATTGTGTGATTGTATTGAATAGTATTGTATTGTGCTCTATTGTACAACATCACTCATCCTTGCTTTCTCTTATCATAGATTCACACTCAAAAGCAGCCGTCGAATTTTGGTCGCTTGACGAAGAAAGGAAAACCCAACCTAGTGATCCAATCCTGTTTTGCATTCTTCCACCTGAATGAATATATCCAATAAAATTCATTATTCTTAAAGAGACACACAGGACAGTGAGACAGATAAGAATTGACAGAGACACATAAAGATTTTACAAAAAAAAATACTTTCTCCGGAGAAAGTCACCACCTGACGTATTTTGTCTTTGATCATATGAAAAAGGAAACTGCCTCTCTTGGCTTGATTTCAGATCAGAAATATTGCGAGGGACGCGCATCGGCTGAAAAAGAAGATCAGTGGGAAAATATTAATGAAATAGACTTGTTTGACTCTTCTACGTGGACTTGTATGTACATGGTCGCAACAATTTTCAAAGTGTTTTGAAATAGTACAACATTACATTGTACGTCATCCCTCCGGCCAAAATAAATCCAACGAAGGAGAGGAGAGTGAATAGTTACAACTGGGCCGGCTGAAATACTAGGAAAGTTCACTCATATTATATTACCGGGCCGCCCCGGTAATATAGTACATAACATAGTTCCAGTTTCAGATCGATCCTTCCATTTGCACGGTATTTGCAAAGTGTTTTCTTCCCGCATTCGGATTTTGTACTAGTACCACACACACACACACACACTCACACTCCCCAGGAAATCAGAGAAAATCAGAGCTGTGCATTGTGTGGGTGAAAACATTGCATAAGGAAGGATTGCGTGCCGGGGAAAACATTTGTCGACGAGAAAGGGATCGAAATCGTTGGAGAAAGTAAGGAAAGGGAAGAAAACGAATGGGAAGAACTAGTTGGTGAGACTGAGGTTTCCAAGATTGAAGAAAATAGTTGAATCTTGGCCAAAAGGAAGAAAAGAAGTCTGGGTCTTAAGAGAAAATAAAGAATAGGAAAAAAAAGAGGAGATAAGGCATGAATGGTAGTAGTCGTAGTGGTGGTCGGAGCAGTAGCGGAGTGATTATGGCTTCTCCAAAGTGCTTGTTGCTCACAGTGTGTTTACTTGGTCTAAGTATTGAGCCAAGTTGGTCTTCTTGTTTCTACCCAGCTCCAGTGGCCAATGCAACGATTCAATTGTTACCACCACACTTACATCCAATTGGAGACAAATATCAAGAAGGTGCAGAAGTCCTTGTAGAATGTAATACGGGATTTCATTTGGCTTACGCCGAGCTTAAGTATCAAACTTGTAACAATGGAGAGTGGCAACACAGTACGAATCCGGAAGGGGCAACGTGTGGTGAGTAACATCTCTTTCTCAAATATTCTGGGCAGGTTTATATTTATTTGCCTTGGTTCCAAGTGGATTATTTTGTATCCAAAAGCATTCATTTATTTCCACTGTCGAATATCACAAAAGTGCCATTCAAATTAGAATTATGTCAAACGCATATATGCCATATGCTTGTTGTGAAAACAATTCCGGCAACTAAAATAGAGTTGCATAGAACAGGTGGACTACCAAACATGTTTGCTAAAACTAGAGAGATTCGTGCACCGTAAAAACGAATATTAAAAGAGCATGGGACGTTCATCGCCATCGACATGTTCATTTTAAGTTTCAAAGAAAGGACCAATCTAAATCATATCTGGTCCTCTGAGTTCTACCGCGCCACTGTAATATTAAAAAAGTTGGGCAGACGAACGAAGAAAATTGAGTAGCTTTCCTTCTCTAACACATACGTTACGTTACGGGTGGCTAGTATAGGGAAAAGTATTTTTAAAGCCCTTACAGTTCAGAATTATGAGGTAAGGTAACGGATGGGCCGGTCGGGATAGTCAAGGAACGGCGGGGCTCTGAAGGTAAAAATGTTGAAGGGAAAGGAAAAAAGAAAGTTGATGAAAACTGAAAAACATATTTTTCCCTTCAAAAGTTTTCAACTTCGTACTACACGCAACTACTACTACTACTCAGTCACTGCTGCTGCTCCTTTTTCCTTATTTTTTTCAAGTAGAGTATACAAGGTAGTGAAAGCAGCAGACAGATTCTGGGAAAATGTAAACTTACCCATTCATCCATCCATCTCAATTCCCTGAGTATAAGTATGCTTCAATGAGCTGATGAAAATGTCCTGAGTTGTGCGTATGTCGTAAGTACTGACTGCGACTCTAGGTCCTCGGGGTTGTATTTTTTCTGATATAAGGTAAGATTTGATTCCAAATTCAGTAAGGCTCCTATTGCCCAGGGTCTTCAGTTCAGACTTTTAGGTCAAGAGGAAATGTGATGGTGAAAGTTGAAAGTTGAGGACTTTCACTCAAAACCAATCCAAACATCCAATTGTCCAGGTGCTCGGTTGTGTTTGTACAGGGTAGTTGAAAATAGTTTTCTACCTGTGTTTATTGTACGAAAGTAGGGCCTAAATATTATACGCTCGTAAGTGTACTTTTTACGCAGATTTCACAAACAGACGTGCTTGGAGAAATTCAAGTTTCCAGTTAATCTGGAACCGTCAAAGCACGAAACTTGTTATCAGTCTAGTACGTTATGAATGAAGTGGTGGTGTAAGCTGCACATGACATTTATTAGGTATGTGGTGAGGTTTGATCACTTGATCACGCATGTTGTAAGTTGTGGCGGCCGTTTGGAGAGTTCAGGCAGCGTTCTCTGTTGGACTTTTCTCGACAACTATTGTGGTCTTTTTTTAAATCGATTCCTCTCATTTTATTTATCGGGGGATTCCTTCGTCAAAAAAGCGACGTATTTTAGTACTATTTTAAAAATGTTGGACTATTTTTCAAGAATTTGAGAAGAAATTACTTAGAAATAAGTGTAATCGCAACATTTGCCTTGAGTTTTTAAATTTTTGTATAATTCGTGTGGGTGCTTCGCGGAAGTAATTGCCCCAAATCTAACAAAAACCAATTTCCGGCCAGTGTAAATAAAATACACGAAAGGTAGATAAAAACGGTCTTCAAAAATATACTAGCTTAGCTCGAAAAATAAAAGGTCACATTTTTGATGCACCTAGTATCCTTTGCAAAATAGGATCTGACGATGGAGGACGAACCTCTATTCAATTTTATACAATTTTTCACTAATAAATACAATATTTGGTCCTATTCATGTGGTCCCCCATTTTGTTACAATCATTCCATGTTTGTTTGCCAAGTGTACAATGCAGGGTAATGATAACAAGGAAATCAGAATGTGTCCTGTGTATTGTCTGATCCCAAAAACCTTCCGGGTTGGTTGACTCTCCCTGTGTTCCGCTAAAAGAAGATGAGAATAAAAGAACAAAAACATGGGTTCTCGCTTTATTTGCCCCGTAAACTCCCTGTTATAAAGACATTGATTGAGCAGGAAGAAAAGAGCTGAGAGCGAGCATTTGAATTGTGCTTTGTGTATAGGATAGGAAGTATTCAGATCAATTTAGATTCCAAATAAAAGCAGCATCTCTTTCCTTTTTCCCTACCTAGTTACGACATGTAGTAGAGCAGAAAAAAAAAGCTTTGAGAAGATTCTTCTTTCAAGGGTTGGTTGGTTTTATGTAAGGGCTTGGGCTCAACTTTCTCTTGCACGACATGATCTTTCACTTTAGGAAAGATGGAGGAATGAAATGGATGGATGGATTGGTTTCACTAAACTAAATTTTACTCCTTTTCATACGTATCACTCCATCAATGTGACAAGGAACACTAGTCGGTTGTTAAAATCTAAAATTGTATAATTTGTGTAATCGAGTGTCACTAACAAGAATATGTTGAAAGTTTCTTTGTTACGCAAACTATCCTTGACATGAAAAAAAAACATGGACCCTATTTTGGTGGAACCTATCGGTTCGTTCCCGGCATGCATATATAATTCTGTTAACTGTGAAGAATGAAACAGTTGAAAAAAATATTCCTAGGATTTCTAAACTTTCTCTAAAATAAATTATTAGTTGAAATTAGTGTGGACCTGACACTCGAGATTGGAATTTGACACTCTAACATTTTACCTTGTAAGTTCGCCGAGTCTATTCCTTTGCAGATTAAACATCATCTCACCCACTTTGAACTCTCTTTTACTAGTCTCAAACATTTTCTCCAGCGGTGAAAGTGCCATTCCAGGAAAAGTAGAATTTTAAAAGGGGAAAGATTATCTCTGCTTTGAGAGTGAGAGAGAGACGAGTGGTAGAAAGGCGAGCGTCAATAACCAACGACCCAGTATTTGAAATCTTTATCTGGGGAAATGGTACGATGGTACGGTCTAAATTGTACAGGGAACCAAATATGCAATGTAAAGAGTAAGATAACGACATCTTTTCTGTATTTTAATACAAATTTAGTTTTGTCGGTTGAGTGAAATCTCCAGGTAGAAATTGAAGTATAGTGATATTTTCATTAAACACATGCATAATTTGGACCCTTTACGGTTGGAGTATGATATGAAGTAAAATCCAGCATTATGCATCCAGTTCAAAGTTTGTGAGTGTAAATTTGTGAATGGGACTCTTGAGTACTTGGCTGTCTCTCTCGTTCTCTCTCATGCCGATACTCTCATTCTGATTGTTCTAATGGAATGGAAGTATTATTGATTTTTTGATTTATAATGCGATACATTACTCTCTCTCTCCAGAACTCCAAATTACAGTACTCCACCTCCTCTTCTAAGCCCATAGAGACTTACTTGACTGACTGACTTTTTGTTTACCTTGTACCTAATATCTTACTTACCTGAGTGATTCTACAGAAAAAAAAGTCCACAGGGATTTTGTTCTGGAAGTTTGTGTTAGCTGATACTCTTCCGTTCTGTTCACTTCTGTTCTGTTCTACCCCATCTACTCAGTTGTCTACAAAATTCTGTACTTTCTTCCACAATTTAGACCGACTGACTCAAGTGGTAGTGACGAATAAGAGAGACAGAGGTGAAATTTCTAGGGTTCGCTGACTTTCTCTTTTTTCCATACTCCATACTCTTTCTGCCCTATTGACTCAGGTGGGTAGATTTCAGTCTCATCTGTAGATCCATCCTCGTAAATTACTGACAAGGTATTGTCTAGAGGGGTGCACATAAGTGCACAGGGTTCCAAATATATTCATGAATTTTGGCTATGGTCACTACTGCTACCGCGTCTCAAAGCAATTGAATTCTATGAATCTCTCAGAATAAATTTGGCACCCCGTACTGTACTATATACTACTTCAGCATATAAAACAAGATGTATTAAATCGCAACGGTGTTAGAAATAGATCGAGTGGATTTCTTGGTAAAGTGTCTCATCACATCACGTAAGGCATAAAAATCGAAAAGGAGTTGGTTGAGAACCTCATGCCGAAGGATTTTATAGTTTACGACTACGAGACGATATGGCTTGTAACTCTGAGTGGTTTTGTTAACTTTAAAGGTTTGTCGTCGTCTTCAGTATCAACGACAATACCTGTGGATGACAGGTTTGATTTTGTACAGTCTAGTCAAAATGGTATAAAGAATATTTTGGATCTAACGATAAAGTATGAAAAGTATGACCGGTCAGAAGTTCAAAGATCTTCAAAAGTAAACAGTGTACACAGTAACGGCGCATAATCGAACGATTGAAACCCAAAATTAAATATTGACGATTTTCATTCATTAGCGTTTTTGGAACTAGTTGGTGAATGATTTATTTCAGAGCAATTTTACAAATCTGAATATTGTATCTGTATAAAATTCAATATTTCAATGACAAGCAGTAGAACCTGAACCTACGACCGTCGCTTTTGTGGCTAAATTGCTCTACAAATCCCCACCGGTGCCGTCGGGCTTCTGGGATTATGCTCCATTGAAAGTTGCTTTCCCTTTAAATTTTCATACAGATTCGTGCCTTGGCCTCGGTAGTCCTATTTTGAGGTCTATAAATATTTCTAGGATAAGTAGCAAATGACGTAAATAGGATTTGCGGGGTGGTAGGAGTCTAGACATGCATTTTGAAGTTTTGAAGTATTCTATTCAAAAATATTAAACTAAACCCTTCGTGTCAAAGCCGAGGCTTTGGAAGCTCTAATAACCCATATTACATTGAAAATGTACGACTACGACTGAATACTTTTCTATGGTTCCAAGAGTCCGGTCCAGCACAATAGGCCACTCGAGAATGAATGCTTTTGAATGGTGAAATCAATAACACGAACAGAGCAAGGGGTGCAATATTCTATGGTGTAACTCTGCACTGCCTGCTTAAACTTTGACTGTCATACTACTATGTTCAGTGTTAACCCTGGTGCATTTGGATTCAAGAAAGATTGTCTACGAGAAAACTACTTTCTTCAGAAAAGGTCAACGACCATGCTTCCAGTGCATCATGCAGTCTACGATTTAAGACAGACGAGGGACAAAACTCGAATGTCAAATTCCTGACTCATTGATCCGAAACATGAGACCGTTCCAAGCTTGTTATTCACGAGTGGCAAGATTTTATTCCTTTCGTTGAGAGAAAGTCTAAAATTCAGCCTGCATGTTTGTAATTTTTCTCTAAATTCTACAAATGGACCTGTCAAGGTGTCAAGCTATCTTCCAGACACCCTTGCAGTTGCAGCTTGGCTATTAGTTTTTTTTTCGTTGGCTGCCACTGTGTAATGGTCAAATATGCCTTTACATCAGATTCTTGTCCCTTGTCGGCCTAAGTCTTGGCACAAGGGAGTTTGTGTATTTTTATCAGGAATTTATGGAGGTTTAATTTAGAGTAGGCGGAGGAGAGCTATATCCACGATACCAGCTGGAACTTTCTTGATGGGATTAGTGAATACTTTGGGTACAAGTACATACAAGGTTTTCCTTGGCGGCTCAAGTCTTTAGACAGAGTTTAGAAAAAGTTTCCCTCACAGCCTTTTACTTTTACGTTTCATTAATCGGAGCCAGATTGTCTTGCACTTGCATGTCGGGTGTCGGTCGTGCAAGTGGTTCATTGTTTTCAATTTTAGGTCACATAGTATAAAATGAATGGTAAAGTGACTGAGTCGTCGTCACACGTGCGAAAAACATTTCAACTGTACTTTATCCAAAGTGTACTTCATTTGCGTACGTACGTACGTAATACTAATACTGTATGGTTGGTTCCTAGAATCGTCAGAAATAGTGACGTCTATGCACATGGGTATGTGAAAGTGGTATGGTCTTTCATTTTTCGAAATGCAAATCTTTTAATCCAAAGTGAAAGTGCAATGAATACTTTCTATGACGACAGCGACATAAGTGTCGGAGGAAAACTTCGTCAGTCCAAACGTCCAAATCTCTTCCTGTCAGCACCAGACCCACGGGTATCAAATCCCAAATGCACTTTCATCCTGGGTTCCAAAATCCAGTTCAATTTCATCCAGCTCAATTTCCTTTTCAGAGAATGCATTTCTATCAAAAAATTCATATTATCAGGATTTAAAGGAGCATGGAATGCGAAACCTTCTATGAGATTGATCATTTTATACCTACTGCCCATCCTGCACAAGGCAACAATTTTAAATAAAAGTTGTCAGACGAGGACTCCACTTTTCATGTTTTAGAGCAGGATGATTATTTATTTCAAGCGCATCGGTTACGAGTACGAATGTCTTAGCGGCCATGATCAAAGTACGCTTTGTAATTGTATGTAAAAAAAAATACAAGTACGAAATCAGAGACGCCAGAGACGATGAATCATTATTGAACTCGGGCAGCTGTGATTAAAAATCCTAATATCTGGACCATTAGAATGTACTGGCGCCCGCCCTCGTAACGAATCTATTAAAAAACTACAGAGTCATGTTCTAAAAGTTGAAAGAGAGTCATGAACTCTAATATTCATGGAAATAGAAAACGAGCTTTCTTTTTTTGCAGGATCAAAGTGAAAGTCGAAAGTCACGTTAAAAAATTACTTTACGAGCACCTAAAGTAAATCCCGTTCGTTAGTTTGCTTGCAACTTTCACCTTTTTCCATGACACACAAAAGTATGTAGTAAAAATTCCCGGGACAGCTTACACACACTCGACATCTACGAAATTATGCAATTCCTTCTGACAGACTAATATATTTCAGTGCACAGTAGCAGCATGGAGCCCCAACCTATGCATGTACTTTTTAAGGCTGACAATTTCCTGTCATTCTAAATTTTTCTAAATAAAACAAAACCCCTGTGGAAAAGTGCACCGTATGTACAAGTAATTCACTGAAAACGGTGTAGAGAAAGTTGAGATGAGAAAAATATAAGTATACTCTCAAGAATACCTCACTACTCATACAAATTCCTTGCGTACTTCCTGCCAGTCCAAAATATATGTACAAGGTGGTTCATAACCTTTTACCCAATACTCCCTTATAAAATAGACTTATACACTTGGAGGTTTCTACAAGAAGGTGGTCGTATATATTTTGCACAGAATTGCATTTAGAGCGACTAAATTATAACGCATAAGGATTTTGAGGTAAGCCGAAATTAATTAACAAAATGTAGGGGAAGCTTCACTTTAGTAGAAAGAATGTTCAGGCTGAGAAATGATTATTTAATAACAATACAAGCATACAAGGTCGAAAGGGTACATTCTTGTGAACCGCCCTATATTCATACATTTCTCCAGTCAGCAGTCTGTTTTGAGACTCCAATATTTCATTGTCGTTCCCTCCGCCCGTCCCAAATAATATGATATGCCTGTTTTTGTCGACTGAGTTGACAAGTGCAGACTATGAAATTCCAAATTCCGTGTGCAATGGTAGTCCCGCCAGAACTTAAATGCTTATTCTTCCTATGGGCGTACAACGTTTTGTCGGAATGGTTAATCGATTTTTATTAAAGCATGTCGTCTAGCCCTGGCCTAGTCCTAGGCTAGGGCGCGCCGGATGTTTTCACCAGAACAGAGTTAGAACTTACACTACTGCGTGCACCCACACAATTTTTCTTTAAACCAATCCAGTCGAAAAAATAATCCTTATGTACTATGTAGTGCCACTGCTCTGCTCTGCTAGCACTCAAAGTGACTCAAACCAAGTCTGTATTTTCCCCATTTGCTTTCACTGAACCGCTTTCTCTTGTCATAAAATAATCATCGATAACTCTTTCTCTCAAGTCCTTCGGGGGTAAACCATCTTACTTTGACTTCGAACCGGAAAGTGCACTAGAAATGAAATTTTCATTACTTGTAAAGGAGTTGTTGCAAAAGGAGAAAAGCTGGAGACTTTCTCCAGGATTGTCCTTTCTTTAGGACAGTGGGTTCTTTCAAGTGATGGCTAAATAGAAATGCATTATGTAGATTCCTGCTGGGATGGAATCAGTGTCAGCTCAATGCCTTTTTACCCTAGCTCATAAATGAAACTGGAGAAGAAAAAAGAGAACCCAAAGAAGAGTTCGAGGTTCGCATCTTGTAAGCGTTTTTAAAAAGAAGTTTGGCTTGGCCCATCAGCTTCCATGCCCGGGGAAAAAGTGAAAGCTTGCTCCCTGCCAGAAATTCGAGCCTCGGAGAAAATTTATACGTACACGTAGACCTACGTAGGTGCCTGATGTTTAACCCATCGTTTCAGTGAAAAAAATTACAAGGGAGAATATTCGGTTGTAAAACATAGAATATTCCGACATTTTTTCGAAGACATTTTTTTACTCTGTCCGTATGTCACATATTCCTTATTATCACGTACACCTAGCAATAGAAAAAAAACCAATGGGAAGGAATCCTTTAGAAGCGCCTGCACCACACTTTGTTTAACCCAACCAGCGAA
>JAQGCB010002607.1:0-11213 GCA_034698835.1 Protaphorura tricampata | reverse complement strand
TTCCGATATGACTACCCAAACCCCCGATTCCCTATATAATCAGTTAAAGGACTTGATGTTATTGACTTGTGAAGAAATTGGTATCCTGAGACAATGCAAATCCCAACATTACAAAGCCCGGTGGTACGACTCGGAATGTAAAACACTATGTTGGGAGAAAGACTATGCGATTCGGCGTTACAGAAGAAGTAGTGCACCTTACTGGATTCGTAATGATTTGCTTCAGAAGTATAAAGACGCCAACAAAAAGTACAAGTCAGTATGCAAAAACAAGGAGCAAGAGTACGATCTTAACCGGGAACGTCAACTACACAATATACGTGACGGGAGGACCTTCTGGATAACAATTAAGAGGCTTCAATCGACCAAACACGCCATTAACACTATCACGAAAGAAGAATGGTACAACCACTATAAATCAGTGTTCTGTCCAGATGATACAGCTGACTATAACATACCCATCGTAGAACCCGATTGCACTGACGTTGACCCGGTTCTCGACGCCGACGTCTCGATCCCAGAAGTGGAATTATCAATTAAACGTCTTAAGAGTGGAAAATCCCCAGGATCTGACTTAATTCCCAACGAGCTACTAAAACTCAGTACCCCCACAGTACTCCTGCTTTTGTGCTCCCTTTTCCAAATTTGTCTCAACTCAGGTAGCGTTCCCCTCGAATGGTGTTTAGCAACCATTTCTCCCATCCTGAAGAAAGGTGATGAATCGTCACCTGCCAACTATCGTCCGATTGCACTGTTAAACACCATTCTAAAACTATTTACAACTCTGCTTAATGCCAGACTGAATTATTGGATAACAGTCAAGAAGAAACTAACCGATTACCAAGCGGGCTTTAGAAAGGGAACGAGTTGTCAAGACAACATCTTCACATTGACGTGCCTTTTCTAAATACAGTTGCTTAAACGAAAATAGTTGTACTGCTGTTTTATTGACTTGAAACAAGCCTTCGACCCCCCCCCGATCATGACAAGCTATGGAAAGTTCTGATTGATTTTGGGGTCTCAGTTAAATTTATTCGTGTTTTCCTGTACCTGTACCGCTTTGCAAACGCGAAAATAAAGTCGTGTAATGGAACTACAGACCCAATAAAAATAATGAAAGGTGTTCTGCAAGGTGAATCAGCTAGTCCGACACTATTCAATATATTTGTCGACGGTTTGGCCGATGAACTCTACAAAGCACCACTACTCTCAGGCCTTAAACTGCAAACAAGAATTATACACCTTCTAATGTACGCAGATGATATGGTGTTATTGGCGGACACTATGGAATCTCTACAAAGGAAAATTGATATTGCCAGAAGTATTTTCTCAGAACGAGGCCTCCAAATTAAACTAACGAAGACGAAGATCCTGGTGTTCAGAAAGGGCGGTCGACTAAGAAAAAGCGACATACTTTATTGGGGAAAGGATACAATTGAATGCGTGACTTCCTATGTTTATCTCGGTGTTACCTTCTTCTCAACAGGATCATTCACGCATACTAGTGAAAACTTCATTGGAAAAGGTCTCGCAGCACAGGGTGCAGTGTTCCATACATTACGTTTCTCTCGAACGCTGGATTTAAAAATCTCAAACAAATTGTTTGATTCCATTGTTAAATCAACGACATTATATGATGTGGAGACTTGGGGATTACTGCACCATGATGTTCTGGAGAAAGCTTTCTACAAACGAGTCATTTCGCTTCCGAGAAACATACCCCGATATTTTATCCGCCTTGAAACTGGTAAACCACCCATTAAGGTTGAAATTTTTAAAGCTGCCCTACGCCTCTGGGGTAGAATCCTCAACTCGAACGAGAATTCCATTATCCGTGAAGCTTACAATACCCTGAAACACGCATCCAGCAACTCAAGCATCGAACATAAAATTAAGGTCAGCTGGTTCTGCCAGCTGCGTGAATACCTGGAGGACCTTGACCACTTGAATCTACTAGAATCAGAAGACCCCGAAGAAGTGGGGCAATGTAAAGACAATCTGCTCGCAATGCTTGTCCAGAAGACAAGAGATGCCGACCTAGAATTCGCTCGAAACTCGTCAACAATGCCACACTACGGTTCACTAAAGAATCCTTACATCATTGTCGAACCACATCTGAACCACATACTGCCTAACTATTTAGCAACAACAGTGGCTCAAGCAAGACTCGGGTACTCGACCATATACAACAAGAGAGTATGGCATAAACTCGGAGCAACAACTGATACACCGTGCAGATTCTGTGGTGAACCAGAAACTTTATACCACGTGATTGAGTCATGTCGCGGTTATGACTTGGACAGAAAGACTCTTATACCCAATTTCCATGCAATCGGAGATACCCTGAAATTCATATATGACCCGGAAACGGATAAAAAAGATCTCCTACAGCTTTACCTGCTGATTTCGACTATTTGTAAAAAACTCTCCCCACCGTAACGATGACCTCCCTTTACCTCCACCCCCCCCCCCCCACACACACATTCGACGAGACACTGAGGCATGCTGACTGGACTACTGGCCATATCCTTGATAGAACCTGCAACCCAACCTCTACTACTCTGCAATTATTATTTAACTTACTTGTGACTGTAACATTGATGACGCTGATTGCTATTTTATTATCTATGCCATATTATTGAAATCATTACCTATCAATCATTACCATTGAAATTATTGCAATTCTTAACTGTTGTACAATTTATTCTTGTAAAAAAATCCTCGAACCTTTGAATGGACCTCTGGTCATATCAAATAAATTTCTTCAATTCAATAAGATGTTCGAAATTACGAAATTGCACTTAACATTGAACAACAGTGAAACTCAATCGGAACTCTAAGCCGTTGTTGTTGTATGAGCGTTCTATTTTCTGGAGACCAGAAGCGGTCAATCCCCATTAGAAGACACCCGATATGTTCAATATGTTGCATGCACAACTCAAACGCTTTACTTACAAGTACGTGAATGCCAGTGTTCTAAAATGAAGTAATAATACCTTGACCGCTTGCAGTCAGCCAGACACAGGCGTGGGTCAGACGGGCGTACCGAAAGCGGAGGTTTGAGGATCAAACTTTCACCACAGCGAATCCGCATGGGCTGCTACTACACAAAAGTTGTGTACTTAATAGACCGCCTTACCAAACCACTGAAACCACATACCAGTTACCATTTTACCATTACCACAAATTGTCCTCATTTTTCTGCCCCGTCACTCCAGCGCCATCTAAATTCCTTACATAAAAATTCCATCATTTCAATTCAAATTAAATTATAGAGAAAAATCCACGTGACTTTGAGCTCAGCGTTTCTTTCAAAATTGAAATTGAAGCTTTCGTATTGTTTTCAAATAATTTTCTCGGAAAAACTTTCTGAAATAAATTGAAATTTTGCAGTGCTTTTGTGCTTGCTTGCTTCTACAAAAATTACTCGAATAGAAAAATTAAACAAATTTTGACAAGTCTATTAAATCTGAATTTGTGTTCCAAGTGTGCAAGAGAGGGAAAGTGTCATTAAAGTTAGTGTGTTTAAAAAAGTCGTTACTTTTTAAACATTCACAAATTATAATTTAAAAATGTCGGACGACTTACAAGCAAATCTTCAGTCGTATTATCTTCAATTAGAACAGGTGAGTAAATCGTCAAATCATAATAAAATTTTCTTAAGCTGTATTACGCGATGGGGGAGTTCGGAGTTTGTTTTATAATTTTCAGAAGCACATGTGTCATACCTTTTGTATTTATTGTTGTAAAGGTTTCGAATAATGAATGACAATGACGCTGTAGCCGTTTAGAGCTTCTTTCGAAATTTTTGGTTGAATTATTTACCTTGACGCCTTGACTTACAACTTACCTTGTGAACGATAATAATGATATCTCATGCACAAACTCAATATTCGATTAATCTTAATCTGCAGAATTCTCATTGTTGAGAAGGAAAGGGAATATTCTTAATATTTATTCGGGTTCTTTCTCAACAGGTTGACGCGGCACTAACATCTGATCCTGGAAATGATGAACTCGAGAAACTCAAAACCGATCTCCAAGAAGTCATTGACCTTACAAAGGAACTCCTTACGCAACAGTCGGGTTCCTCCGCAGATTCAGGTATATCTAAACCGTCTAACCGAGTGCCTGTATTTTTGTATATCGTACCACTCTTCCAAAAGTTCCAAATCCTTGCATTCGTTTAAGTTTTCTTATTTTTTTCTTATCTATATTCCAGACAGCAGAGATTGGAAAGTAGGTGACAAATGTTTAGCCCCATGGACTCAAGACAAAACTGGAAAATGTTACGAGGCTGTGATAGAAGAAATCCACCCTGACGGCAGAGTTTCTGTAGGTTTTCCTGCTCATTCCATCGGTAAGTTATTTTTAGTATCATAGTGCTCAGTGTTGCCTGTCTAGATTAACTACTATAATTACGTTTTTTTTAAAAATTACTTTACAGGCGAAATGACCCATGTCTCCAATCTAAAATCTTTGGATTCTACCTACAGACCTCCGACGAGAGATTCGTCAGCTGCGGGTTCGTCTGTCAAACGAGTAGCTCCAAAGGAATCACTTGCAGAAAGGTTGTTAGAGATTAAATATATTATCATATTTTACTAATCTGGTTTGGTTCCGGTTCAGTATTATAACAATGCTATTATGCTATTATTTATCACAGGAAACTAGCCCTCCAAAAGCAGAAAGAATACTTAAAGAAAAGGAAGCAGAAAAAGCAAGAGCGGGTAAAAGAGCAAGAACATGAACGTGAAAAGGAAAAGAAGAAATGGTTGTCGTTTTCGCACAAAAAGGGACTACTGAATAAGAAAAAGAGTATTTTTGCATCCCCTGAAACCGTGGACGGAAGAGTTGGGATTGGCACATGTGGAGTGGTAAATTACGAACAGCTTTTTAACTCTAACTCTAGTTGATAATAAAATGATTCTAACTTGTACTCGTTTGTTTCTTTCAGAGTGGAAAACCTATGACAGAATTTTCTGCTGCTGACAAATGGCGAAAAGGATGGACAAAATAGACTGCCATTGGAACTAGGTACTAAATTATGGAATTAAATTAAACATTAATAAAATTCGTATCTACCCTTGTCTGTAATGTAATATAGAGACCAAACCCTTGTCAATTTTAAAATCTCCCCTCGTCCTCGGCATTTTACTGTTTAAAAATGTAGTTCTCAATTAGAAAACAACGTTTTTCATAGTAACTATTATTTTGCTCGTAGTCAATATGGCTTGTTTTTACAATATATTATGAATTACACAATTTCTGTATAAAATATATCAGCATGGATTTAATCGAAGTGAATTATATAATCAGTTTCAGTACTAGCAATACAAGTTATTTTATTAAGTAAAATAAGAATCGGTGCAAAAATATGACAAATAGTGAAACAAATTATTTTAGTTTTTGGTAGTTTTTTTAGGATTGATTTCTGGTTTTCTTGCTCGGCGCTCACTCTTTATGCCCGTATAAAATAGTAACATTTACTAACCTTATGGGTAGGGGGTTTGACAAACACAAATAGTAGAGCGTTTATTCGGTATTCACATCAGTTTTACAAATATCTTTTAGTCGTACGAAAACAGAAAAAAAAATCTACGTTTCGAAAGTTAAGTTTCTCTTATCTACTCATCTGTGCCTGCTTTTTCCGATTTGTTCAGGAGTTCATAGAAAGTTAATAATATCTAAGCTATTAGTAATCTAATGTCTACCTCAATATAATACGAAATGTATGTAATTTTATGATTTTAATTTGTTAGGATGATGACATACGATGACATGAATGATAAGAATGGATCTTCTGCATCCAGTAAACCAATGACACAAGTAATTGACCATTTCATAGCTTATTTGTCCTCAAGCACAATTTAACTTTACTTTTACTAAGCGAAGGAGGAGACGTTACCTACATTATTTTATTTTGTCAAATTATAGGCTGACGCTGAGAGAAGTGCCCACAACCACTACCACCACCACAGTGCCCTTGAGAGAAAGCGATGAGATCACATACAGTACAGTTTTGTGAGATTTTAAGGTCAAAGGTCGCATCTGTTGTGTAATTTTGAGATTGGAGTTTGGAGTTATGCCGAACGGAAAAAAAAGGAGTCAAAATCGAAGTGAGAAGGACACGGACAACGGACACCTGTCGGTTCAGGAGCAATCAATGATGTGAGTTCTGCACTAACACTACCTCAATAATATGAAATGTAATTTTGTTGTGATAACTCAAAAGGCTAATAATAGCAATATTTAAGGGATTAGTATACAATGTAATAACTTAAGATCTAACAATACATCTGATAGTAAAACTATAAGTTTCAAAGCATATTCAGAGCTGATTCATCAATATGACAACAAAGAAAGCTCAAAAGAGGAAAATAAATGTTGAAGATAATGAAAGTAGAGAGTCAGAAAATTCAGGAGGGAAAAGGGTAAGACTAGATGAATCAGATTTATCATTCTGTGATTTAGATACGGCAAAACGTAAATTTGCTCAAGCAGTTACGTCTGATTATGATTCTTCAAGATTTATAGATTTTTTAAATACAAAAAAAGGGAGCAAAATGTTTATTATTGTATATAAATTTCAAGTTCATCGCAATATGTCCAGTATTTTAACCCAAGCAAGAAGTCATGCTATTGAGGCTTTTGAAGAGTTATATGATATTTGGTTTGATAAGGATGGAAAGAAAACAAAATATTTACAAACCTTACAAGAAAATGAAGTAAATCTATCTAGTATTTCTAGTATTTTATATCGATCAGGATTTAAAGCTAAACAGTCTTTTGAGGATCTTTATAGTCTTTGGTTTGATGAGAATGGAAAGAAAACAAAATATTTACAAACCCTACAAGAAAATGATGTAAATCTATCTCGTATTTCTAGTATTTTACATGGAACAGGAGTTAAAGCTAAGCAATCTTTCAAGGATCTTTATAGTCTTTGGTTTGATGAGAAAGGAAGAAAATCAAAATATTTACAAACTCTAGAAGCCAACAAAGTAAAGCTATGTAATATATCTTCTATATTAAGTGGAACAGGAAACAAAGGTAAACAATGTTTTGTGGATCTTTATAATCTTTGGTTTGATAGAGATGGGGAAAAAACAAAGTATTTAGAAACTCTAGAAAAAAATGGAGTAAATCTACGCAATATTTCTGGTATTTTAAATGGAGCAGGAGTTAAAGCTAAACAATCTTTTGAGGATCTTTATAGTCTTTGGTTTGATCAGGAAGGACGGAAAACAGATTATTTACAAACTCTAGAAAAAAATGAAGTGAATCTATCTAATCTATCTGGTATTTTACACGGAACAGGACATAAAGCTAAACAATCTTTCAAGGATCTTTATAAATGTTGGTTTGATCAGGATGGGAAAAAAACAAAGTATTTACAAACTCTAGAAAAAAAAGGAGTCAATCTATCCAATATATCTAGTATTTTAAGTGGAGCAGGAGTTAAAGGTAGACAATCTTTTGTGGATCTTTACAATCTTTGGTTTGATCAGGATGGGGATAAAACAAAATATTTACAAACTTTAGAAAAAAATGGAGTAAGTCTAACGAATGTGTCTAGTATCTTAAGTACATCAGGAGGGAAAGCAAAACAATGTTTCAAGGATCTTTACAATCTTTGGTTTGATAAGAATGGGGAAAAAACAAAATATTTACAAACTCTAGAAAACAATGGAGTCAATTTAACTATTGTTTCTAGTATTTTACATGGAACAGGGGGTAAAGCTAATCAATATTTTAAGGATCTATATAACCTTTGGTTTGATCAGGATGGGGAAAAAACAAAATATTTGCAAACTCTAGAAAAAAATGGAGTAAGTCTAAAGAATGTGTCTAGCATGTTAGGTTCAACAGGATGTAAAGCTAAACAATGTTTGAAGGATCTCTATAATCTGTGGTTTGATCAAGATGGGGAAAAAACAATATTATTAGAAGATTTCACTAATGCAGGTTTTAATATAAGTAATTTATCTGGCAGTTTAAGTGGAGCTGGAATTAATACTTGTTCTGCTTTTAAAAAGCTGCATGAGGTTTGTTTTGATGAGGATAGAGAAAAAACAAAATATTTAAAGGATTTTACTAATGAGGGTTTTAAAATGCGTCATTTATCCTCTGCACTCTGTTCGTCAGGAGCTAAGAGTGCTTCTACTTTAATAAAATTTCATGATCTGTGTTTTGATGATGCTGGAAATCCAACAAAGTATTTGAATGATTTTACTCAGTCAGAGATCAATTTTAAACCACGTGAGTTAGGAAGTATTCTAAGTCGAGGAACAAATAATTTTGAAGAATTTCATGATTTCTGTTTTGATGATACTGGAAATCCAACAAAGTATTTAAATAATTTCATTAAGGCAGAATTTAAACCAAAATTATTATGTCAAATATTACATGGAGCGGGTAGGAATATTTGTTCTACTTTAAGGGATTTTCATGGAGTTTGTTTTAATGAGGATGGGAGCAAAACAGAATGTTTAAATAATTTTACTCGTGCAGGTTTCACACCGTACAATTTAAGCAGAATATTGTCTGTATCAGGGGCTAATGCTGCTTCTATTTTAAGCAATTTTCATAAACTGTGTTTCTATAAAAGAAAGAAGTATCTAAGGCATTTCTTAGCTGAAAAAGACCTTTTTACTATAGATCGATTGTCTAATCATTTATTGTGTGGAACAGGACTTAAAGTTTGTTCTATGTATAAAAAATTGCATAAACTTTGTTTTGATAGAACTGGGTCAAGAACAGAATATTTAATTTCCATTACTGAAGAAGGATATTCAAATTGTGATATAGCAAGTCTATTATATGAAAAGATTAGAAAGGATTAACATCCAGATATTCATGGAGCAATTTATCGAGAGTCTGAAGGAATGGACCAGGAATCTATTTAAGCTATTTAATCTATTTATTTAAGTTTAGCAAGTGTATGATTACAAATATTGTAATAATGAAAGTAACAATAACAATTTGACATTTCTATTCTACTACTACCAATAATAGGAGAACTTGAGAATACTCCTTACGATAAGTTTGTATAATAGTATGGTAACGTACACACTTTATTGGAACTATAATACGCCTCTTCAGATATATGTATTTACTGTATTCTATATTTATTTATTTATTTATTTGTTATATTATTATTACTAAATTACTAAATACTTTATTACTTTAATCGGATAAACAATTCAGTAATGTCTAATGTAATTTATTTCGAATAGACCTCCTGGAGGTCTATGCGCCAGCATTGTAATTTACGTGTAACATTTCAGACACCAATTTCTATTATTTCGGTTGGTTGGTGTTTGCAATCCCTTCTCCCCTGACTACCTCTCCAACATAACTTCCTTCGTTGAATACACTTGAAATATAAAATCAGACCAAATGAAATTGAGCGCATTATTTTTATTCTCCAAGTTTCTTAGTTAACAGTTACAATTAGAGGAGTTTACATACTTATTCAATAGGATTAATTATATACCAATGTTAATATCTTCACATTTTATTTTGCTGATGCAGAGGAGGTGTTGTTCTATGTATGTACACGATGTCAAGTATTGTACAAATGGTGACGTGCAGTTTGGTCACACACACACACGTGTCATCTCTCTAGTGTGAGTTTTTTAAATGATACCTCAAATTCGACTGAAACGGAAGGTGCCTGTGCACTGAGGACATGGGTATGGTTTCTCCCCCGTGTGTATTCTCTTGTGCTCATCTAAACCTTCCGTTCTAGAAAAACTTTTTTCACAAATCTTACAAATGTGAAATATTGTCCTCTCATGAGTTTGTGAATGTCTCATTATATTTGAGAGACTTCTAAATTTTTCATTACATATTTTACAAACGTGAGGTTTCTCTCCTGTGTGTATTCTAGTATGCACTGCTAATATGCTGGAAGTAGCGAACGACTGTGAACATGTGAGACATTTGAAAGGTTTCTCACCTGTATGTGTTCTCATGTGTTGTACTAAACCTTTCTCTAAAAGAAAACTCTTTTCGCACATTAAACAATTATGTGGTTTTGTCCCCCCATGTGTTTGTGAATGAGTCACTAAAGTTGAGGGGCATCTAAACTTTTTATTACATATTTTACAAACAAGTGGCTTCAGTTATCAGTGTACTATGGCTTCTAACGAAGTAGACCCACAATTTGACTCAAGCAAATCAGTCTAGACTATAAGAATATGCTGAATACGTGAAAATAAAAAATAATTATGGTTTCCGTTCAAATTTGACTTTACAAAATTTAAGGGATTGTGAGATATCCGTAGTATTCTTTCCTAGTGGAAACGATGACACTATGGGACAAATGAAATGGTCACTGGGAACCCACAAACTGTGTTGGAATGTAGAAATGTTTTCAATCACTTCATTGATAAATTCAACTCAATACACTAAAAGAAATTTGAGTGATCATTATTTGACAACATTTCAAATAGTTCACACAGTTATATTCTACAATTTGAGTTTACATACGCATACTGTACTTGCCCAACAGGATTATTTATATACAAATCTTGACTAACTAACATCTAAGATCTTGAATTTTGTGCAAGCCGATGGGCGATTTAAGGAGGCCGAACATGGCCAACTCATCTTGTGTTGTGTAAATATTATTATTAGGTTAAAATTAACACCACACACACACACCCACGACCCACGCCCTACTACAATTCGCCAAATAAATATTAAAAGATAGATGAGAAGAAATAGAGTACAAATTGATTCATCATTTATTTCTTCGAAGATACAAATGAAAATGCACACGCACACACATTACACATTTACAATTTATATTCAAATTCACAAAATATACCTTAAGTTCATATCAGAATCAACCAAAGAAATTAAATTATTCGTAGCTAAGTACACTATACGATTCTTCACCCCACTAAACCAATTCAATTCAAGACACACTACATTTCTTTGACTCCGTTCATTATCAGGTCTGTCTAGGAATTTGTCTAGATTGTTCATAAAAATCATCAACTCATCCATTTGATTCAATTCAATCAAACATTTTCCAACATGGGAAATGCAAGTGAACTTATCAAAAGACTTATCTAGAAGAGCAGATGTCGATACAGAGAGACAGAGTGGCATAAGCGCACTCACAGATTGGTTCAAAAATCTTTCCTTTAGTTCTACATTATCCCTTAGACCCTGATTTGTAATACAAATATTAAGGATTG
>JAQGCB010002606.1:0-11215 GCA_034698835.1 Protaphorura tricampata | reverse complement strand
AAGGGCATTCTAAAAATTCATGCGACAGATAGATTGATTAAATGTGGGAATTGCATTACAAAATACACCTAAAATTTGAACTTACGGAATAACTCGTATGCGCGTCACCAGTATCTCCCAATTCACTTCCAGGAGAACCGTCCTCAATTAACAAACCATCTAAACCTTCTGGATCACTCGGTGAACTTCCATTCGTCGTATTTGCCTTTCGTTGTTTATCAACAGGTATTACAGGCATTTTTTCCATAATTGGTCCTCTCAAATGATCAAAACTACGGCATAAAGCACCAAACTCAATTGCACGTTGCTGCAAGTCAACATTAAGGTGTGAGCCAAACACTCCAATAATTTCTCTGTGAACAAAAAAAATATTTCAGTTTCATTTTCTGAAAATTTGACTTGATGAATTTCTTATAATAATTTTACTTACCGCACACGAGAAGTTGTATCTGGAATTCTTGTGGCTAATTTTTGCAATGCCAGTATACAATATTGTCTTGTAATAATAGATACATGTGGCGACCATAGGATCTGCTGAAAACCTTCTAGTACATCCTCAATACTAATTTCAGCGTCTTCTGCACTTGTAAAATGATCACCATATTCTCCCGTACACCAACAACACACCTGGACGAGTGGCTGATAGTCCTCAATATTTTTTAACCCTTTTACAGCTTGCCACAGGCAAATGACAGCATCACCTTGGATTGCCGGAGAATTGGAAATTAGCTGTAGTGTAGAACTCACGACGTCGTCTCTCAAATTGTTACCAGTCTAAAAAAAAGTTAAAATAAGTAAATAAAATGATTGAGAAACCGGCCCTTAATAGAATTGCAGATAAAAACGTACCGCTTGCAAAATATCCAATAGAGTGTGGAAGTGCCAAGAAGGGTTTGGGGCATGACGCTCGGCAATAGAAACCAAATTAGAGGCGCAGACTTGTTTAACATCCGGTTCCGATCTGCCCAAAAATGAAAGTAGCTCTCTCGTCATCACTTCTAAATTGGATTCTGTCACTAATTGAAAACATAATTCCATGGCTCTTCTTCTTATGCTTACATCAGGGTCCTGTATCAAATCCAACAATTTTTACCGTATTTTAATGCATAAATTCAAAATACAATGTCAAAAAAATTACTATACCTTGAGACAGTCCAAAACTGTAGAACGGTGGCGTTGAACAGCATTTTGATCCAGAGTAACAGTCTTCTGAAGAGTTGTTAGTGCAACGTAACGAATATTTTTGTCCGAGTTGAGCAAAAATCTTCCCAAAATATTTACGGCCAAAACACGTAGTCCAGACTCGGATTGAACATCCATAATTGCATGGACCGTTTCGTAAAGAATTGCATTTCCAACATTCTTACTTGTTTCTGTATTTGTAGCAACCTGTACAAAAAATATCGTTAGTTTCGTTAGTATAATTGATCAAAAATTCATACACTAAAAAATATTTGTTTACCTGTGCAAGTAAATCATTCATGGCTTCTGCAGCTTCTGTGTCACCACGACCCAGGACTCTAAGTAGACGCAAAAGTTTGACCTGAAGAAATGGGTCACTTACTCCAGAAACATCATGTTCAGGTGAATAACCGGAAAGTATAAGTGTCTTCATTGTCCGAACTAAAGTTGGAATCATCTGCAGAAGAATCATTCAAAAATGTCAGACATATGTGAACAAAATTTTAAGTTGGACATGCATCAATGCACTTCTTCGTTAGCAATAAGAATAACAAATTGCTTTAAGATTTATTTATTAGTAGCTCAGCGTCAGGCTGTCCAATTAATGCCTGTCCTAGCATTCAATCATAAGCGCATTCGTAAAGTGAGTAACTTCTAAAAAATATTATTGCGGGTAGGGATAAGATTCTGTTCGGATCAGTAATTTTCCGTCACTTTTGGACTTTCTGATTATCAGATCTGATCAAAGCCTTTAGCTAAGAAATTGCAATTGCTCAGGATTTGGAACTGAGTCTGATGAAATTAAGGAATGATGAAAGTACGTTAAAAAAATGAAAATAATATTATAAAATACGATTTTTGGAGGCGGAGGGCAAGAACAGAACCATGCAAGCAAAAATAGGCTCCCATTATATCCACCCCACCGGATTTATAGTAGGCAGATATTTCACTTCAGCTAAATAAAATTGCAAACTAGAAATTATAACTATTAAACGTCGACTTTAGGCAACTAGTGCTCTACGTGGAAAATAAAAATGTGAGCTGTTCTTCTGAACCTTACCTCCCAATCGTCATAATCCTTCAGGACAGAATGATCGAAAGTAAAGTAACAATCAAAACATAAGTTAACGATCTACATACGCACAGTAAACTTAATAAAACTTAATAACCGTCAAAATAAATAATAAAATAAGAATAATTATGAGTTGTAAAAATTATTAAGTTGGTTACTACCATACAAGCATCAATTATTCGTGTAAAAATGTATAGTAATGTAAATTGAGATATTGAAATGTATCGAATACGAACCAAATACAAATGCGAATGCGAACGTGATTTTAAAAACCAATATAAACTAACCTTCCTGAAGTAGTTGTAAGTGTCTGGTGATTTCTCGCACATTTCTGTGACGAGTGTTACAGCTGTTATCAGAACTGCGTGGTTTTTCTCAGCTACGAGTGTTCGACAAGCAGGTAGAAACATTTCCATCAATTCAGGAACTTTCCTTACTATTCGGAATGCACAAAGTGCAGCTTTCTTCCTTAGATATGCATTTGATGATTTTAAGAGTTTTTCTACTTCTGGAGCTAAATCACGTGACATTTCAACAGAGGCAATTGTTCCTAAAGTACACAGGGCAAGTCCAACAACAAATTGTGCGTTCGAGTTTAGGTCACTAAAAACAAAAAAATGTTTTTTAAAAAATAGGCACATACAAATTAAAGAACTTTGCGCAAATTTTGAGTGGTGGTATTCTCCAATCAGCTTACTTCTTTAGTACGTTGGTGATGAGGAGATGAGTGTCTTGTCGCTCATCCAGAAGTAACATTGCACCCAAATAACCAATTCGTTTATCAGTGAACCGTGTAGATGCAATCAATTTTAGGCATTCCAATTGTCCAAAATGGGCTGGATATCCGAGCATATGAATATACAAAAGCTTGGCCACAGACCGGCATCGCCATACAGAATCTTCGTCTCGAAAGGTATGCCGGATGTTGGCGCATTCCTTGTTTACTACTTCCCGTTCTTCGGCAGCTGTTCGAGCAGCTCGTATCATTCGAATTAGATCTCGAAGACGAAGAGGGGCCGGCATTTTAACTGTTTGAATTCAAAATAAAGAATTATTTTCAATATTATCATGTACCATATACGTATATCATAAACCAGAACTCGTGAGTAATTATCAAATTACTGATGACTCTCTCAACTGCAACTTTTTCCATGAGATGTACATTCCATTACAAATTTTAGGTATAGGAATGCCCGATCTTGCCAGTCAACATACAGGCTGTTCTGTATGCATAATATGTGAGTTTCTATTGATAATGAGACACTTTCGCTATTCGCTTTAGCAGGACAATATCACTAGCACAGCTTTTCTAAATGCTGACTTTTAAGAATTAAGAATTGAAACATTGCAGTTAATATTCTACGTGAAAGTGTCCATTCTTCGCGCAGTTCACTTGAGGTGAAAAGACAAACTAATACGAATTACGAAGGTAATAATGTTGAAAATGGTTTGGATTGAAAATCTGTGCACAATCAAGGTTATGAAATTGTGTAACGTTTACCTTTCAAATGACTCATAGCTAAAGGCAGAGTTCCAGTCATAGCCATTTTCTCCAATAAAACCCAATTTGTGAAAATAAATTAAATCAAAACTTTCTGCAATTCCTGTACAGTCACAAAATGAAAAGGAGTTCGCTAATAAATAGTTTTAGAACTAGAGACTTCAATGTTAAATCGAAGAGTGCTTGCTCCTGTGTATACTAGTATTCTCATTGCATTTGCGTTTACAGTAAGGGATTCTAAAATCACGATTAGCCAAACCGCATAAGCTTCACCAACCGCAAAAGCAGAGCATGGAATGAAACTCACATGATTGACATTCCACCACGAATTAAAATTAATCAAAACTACATTCAATATTCTCTGTGTGTTTACCTCGCTCAACGGCATCGTTAATGACTTGCTTTATGGTGTTTGCCACTTCCATTTTGATATCAGATTATATTCACCACAATCTCAAAATATGAATTAGTGTTTTGTCAGTTTCAGTTCCACAAACAGGATGTCTTGGGAGTAAAACTTGGAATCGGAGTTTAGTTTTCCTTCTCTAATTCATTAGTTCACGTCACGGCACAGCACAGCTTTCCCAACACTATGTAAAAATCACAAATAAACACAAGGGTTTACAAACCAAACACACAAGGTATTTACTGAACATAAACGTCAATTAGTTATTTATCTGCTACTCCAAACAGAAAATAAGTAAAAATAAAACCACACCCAAGAAAAAACTCCATACAATTACTGAAACGATTTAAATATAATACTCCACACTAATATTACACGAAACTGCGACTGCTAGCTAAAGTCGGGTTGAATTTTCAAAGTTATATGGTGCAGTATTGAAAGGAAAACTTCAAAACTGAAAAATGATATTTCCAAATAGTTTCGATTTTTGATTCATTTAAATAGATCAACGCTTTGAGAGATAAAATAGATCCATCCGTCCGATTTCATTCGATTTTAAATTACACTTTTTAGATAATTGTAACGTTTAACTTTAACGTCTTAACGTTTGGAATTTAGATAACGCTCAATAACAAAAAATAATGTATCTTTTGAAGTTTTCTTTGCAATACAGATGGGAAGGGCTTGAAAATTTCACTGTTTTGTGAATTTTGAAATTAGAAATGTCTAAATTCTGAATAATCAGAAATCCTAGTTCAGCCGGGCTTTCCGAGAATGTGCCAGTTTGACCTTTTGACATACAACATATTTGCGTCTGTTTGGTTTAATCTATACACATAATGCATTTGTAAAATCCCACACTGGAATTGAAAAACTAGTACTTAAACTTACACGAAAAGATCAGTTTAATTAAAATACACAACTCAAAAAATGGAATAATTCATGCATATGTATTAAATACTAAATCTAAAATTCTAAAGGGAAAGATTAAGATTGGTCCGTTTTACAGGCTTGAAAGTTAATTTTAAAATCTAGTCCCTATTTTTTGTAAAATATGTGAATGTTAACATTTATTTGTATTATGTGAGTTGGCAGTTGGCAATCTCAATTAATTTATGACCCACCTGTCTAATCAATCTACTTTGGCTAATCCGGTCCCGTTCGTTCGTCCACCTCCACCTTCCTGTAATTTTCCGAGAGAGTTCGAATCGAATAAATCGTCGATTTCAAAAAAATAATAAAATTTGGATCCTCCACCCGATACTTTATAAATAATACGAAATCGGTCACGAATTGTGAAGTGAATCGTGTTTCCTATTTCGGTTTCACAATTTCTTCCAATATTTTTGACACGACTTATGTGGGCGAAACTGAATTATGGTTCAAAATTTAGCGCTTGGATTTTTATAAAAAGGCACATGGGGAGTCACAGCCAGCTCACGGAATTGACCCATAGTGTAAAAATATGCGCTAAATAAAAATCGCAGCATTTTTACGACCATTTTGGATTAAGAAAGTTTTTTCATTACATCGCGTCGCACTGTAGCGAAGTGGTAAGGGTCTGCCGGCCCCTACTATTTTGCTGTAGAGGGGTCGATTATCAAGCCTTCCAAGGTTTTTAACAACTCTGCTCCATTAGGCAAATTGTTGTAGCTGTAACAACTCCTGGGCCAAATCCGGATTTGCTGACTTCATTCCCTGGAAATATGCTGTGATGATTGACCATATTTTACGGCGAAGATTGATTAATACGCATATGAGCAATTAATATAGTGTGACATACATAGGGAACATCCGCGATGGGAACTTTTTGAATGAAATTATGTATTTTTAATTGTTTTCAAACAAGAATGAGTAGAAGTCATGTATTTCATATTACTCCACGTGCAATTATTTGAGGATTTATAATTCATTTTGAGAACATCGTATCGGTGTCGAATATTCCAATCCATTTTTTCTTGAGAAATTAATACGGCGAGGGGATATGAGGGTCTCTATGGAAACGTCAGACATTAATTAAATAAAGTCAACAAACTGTGACTACCGAAAATTCTTTGTTGTCAATTTCATTTCTACTCCGTCTCTCGTCAAGTGTACACCTCTTACAAATTCGCTGCCACAATTTGTTTCAAGTTATCGCTTTGCACACCACACATACTTCCACCACCACAGTCCTTCACCTTCCGACATTGACGAATCTTGACCCCTCCGGTCGCGGTCCGGTGCGGTGACGCCGACATCAGAATCCATTAGGCCAATCAACATTAATTGACCATCTCGGTATCTGGACACTACGGAAAAACAAAAACTACCATCACCGAAGAATTGGGCGATTGGATTTTCGAAGAAAATTCAAGAAATCATCTAACATCTAACATCATCTCATCACAATATAAGGTATGTATGGGGAGATAATCTGCATCTGCACTGGTATTTCTTTAGTCATCGGTTCATTTTGATACCATTCGGAGAATTCGGACTGGACATGCATGGCAGGGGCAAGGGGTACTGTGATTATAATTATAATACAGTGAAACATGTCCTTTGCGCCACTGCTTTTGTCGAAATATTTTATTTATATGCCTGGTATGTGATATGGGAAAACCGTCCATCTCAGAATATAAATCGAATATAAATTTAAAGTCGTAATTATCCAATCAATGAGGACTTGGACTTGCAGTAGGACTTGCAGTAGCGCAACGTTTTGGTCATCCCACCCAACCCATGCATGGTGATTATTATACCAAAAGTGCTAAGACTGGGCTGACAAGGCGTTGCGAGTAAGATAGTATTCCTGTTCACTTAAAATTTTGACTTTGACCTTTAGCCCGGCTGCGGACCAAAAGCATCGTATATAGCGGTTCGTGGGTAATTTTCAAAGTAAGTTGTTCAACATTACATGTACGTACTGATATGAAAGACAAAAAAAGACATAATCATATAGTGAATAGTGATACCAGAGCAATTTTGGAAAAGTATTGATTTTTCTGACGAATGGATAGCACAGCAGGTCCCGAGACTAGGTGAACAAGGTTAACGAGATATTTCGACGCCAAATAAAAATGAAAATTTAATTCAAAACGTCTTGGCCCCGCCGCGCACGACGTGCGAATATGGAATTAACCGACTTCCACTGCTAATTATTAAACCGACTGAAATCAAAATCGACTACACGTGTACGTACTTGCTTATAGCATTTTGGATACTTTGGAACATTCTGACAATAATGAGCATTTTCGGCCCGCACGCGTCATTTACTAGTTTACTTATGCATTATGCTATTATGCAATGAAAATTTCAGAAATGGCCTTGAGTTTTATGGCCTTACTTTATTGGCCGTCCAACTTGGTATTTTAAGAAGCCGGTTCCGATCCGACCACACGGTTTTCCTGTGGTTCTTTAAGTAATGAATCACAGTTTGTTAGAACATCATATACTGTAACAGTTTCATCAGATATTTTAATGGGATGGCGTGAAATGGAGTCGATTTCTCGCTAAAAGCGTATGATTAAAAAACTAGTGGAGCGTTCGGATTTCGAATTCAGACTTGAAGTTGAAGGTGATAGAATTGAGTGCGATTGTCTTTTTCATTTTCATTTATTGTTGAAGAAACAGGGCAAATCATTTGGTATTCACAAACAAAAAAGAGTCCAAAGAATAACCGGGGTTAAACGGGCATAATTAATTATCCGAAACTGCCAACTCGTTTAAAGTATTTCAGAAGAAAAGAGTATAACGGGGATTTCATTTCTGGTTACCAAATTAATATTTCAGTAGAATGAATGACAACTACAAGGAAAGTGTGTTATCCCTGGGTCGCTAAAGCGTAAAGTCGAGGCCAAGTCGGAGAAATGTAACGCAATAATTAAGATTTCCAATGATAAGACTCCGGCTAAAAATGAAGGATTTAAATAAGCAATTGCTAACAGGTAGTATAAAAACGCCGACGTGCTCGATATGTTCCAATGTTCTAACAGTACAGTTCAGGGCAACACCACAAATCTCAGTCATCTCAAAAGCTTCACTAGCACCACAATACAAATATATTTTATTATTTTTTGCCCACACCATAATTGTTCTTTGTAGGGAGTAACGAGTAAATATTATTCACATTGTAAACAAAATGTTCACACCGAAACTTTTCAAATATTTTAGATGGTGTGTAAATTGTTCATACTATGCAAGAAGCACACCATTATATTGGGACAAAACAACGAATCGACTAATTATGGGCAATCCCAAATATGGTGCTATCCAAGTATTCATTGGATTCCTACTCAATGCAATCTGTTCCGTGGTCTTGTCCATAATTTACGTCCAGAAACTTCGAACATCTGATGCTACTCTGGCCAGTTTGTGTTTGATTGCTGCACCCATGTCACTCACTGTGGCTCCAACCATCATGACATTTTACACAATCATCAATCCAATTCACAAAGACGTCATCGCAATTTTTAATGAGTCTCTGAGGTTCTCTCTCATGGTGGAAAGTAGGTTTCTTACATTTGTATCCTTTTTATCAATGCAGTTATGTTTTACCTAAATAGAGATTTTAATAACGATACCGGAGTCAAATTATGTGTTAGATTTTGTGAATTTGAACTGAAATTGTTTGGTACATATGTATCCCAGAAAAGGTTGAACATTGTTTCAATTTCGGAGAAAAAAATACATTTGTTTTCAGTTTCTTGCCACCACTTTTCTGTTGCTTATCAGTTTTCCTTCAGTTTTCTAGAAAAATCCACCTTGACCGCAAAATTTTTTGTAACTAAGCCGAAATTAAAACAAATAATGTACTACTTTTTCGGGGACACCCTGTATAGCAAGAGCTTTGCAGCAAAATCGTATTCTCGTACTTCGATTTCGATTGAGTCTTTCCGCTTTTCTGTGGGGCTAGAATCCCAGAAAGTGGGTTTTAGACAAAATTGCTTCGATTTTCTCCGAATGGGTCTTTTCCACCCCACACTGTAAATTATAAGGTCTAGCCGAAACAGAGGGTTACCTGTATCACGAGAAATACGCTGTTATGTTTGACTTTGTCTTACGGCGAATACCAATTAGGGCTGCACGCTGGAAACTAATGAAACATTAAACCGTACTAAAGAATTTTGATTTTAAAATTAGAAATCTATTTTTTTGGATGACCGATAGTTTCCAGCGTGTCGCCTTAATGTGTGCAATATAATGTAACAGTTTCAGTTTCTCTTCTCTAGAACTGACAAATTCTGAAGATGGCTCCAAACAGTCGTCACGTTCCGAAGGACTCGACACAATCGTTAAGGCATTTTTCTGGATTGGGTCTGGCTTCACTGTCTTTCAAATTCTCGTATATTTTACTGAGAAAAATCCAGCAATGTCATTGGCTGCGTTTACACTGGAAAATGAATTCTTTGTTTCGCACCCATATCTCCGCCCAGTCATGTTTATTTTGCTTCTCTATTCACAAGTCCATTACAACACTTCATGTGTCGTACATACCATGTATGCAGCCATTTTGTTTTCAATGTATCCCAGGGCGATAAGCCGAGTTAATATGGCACTGGAGGGAGAGGAGAAATCCGAGCTAGAACCTGGAATTCATCGCTTAATTCGACAACTCCAACTCCTCTTTGTAATTTGTAACAATGTATTGATGAGAAGTATTTCTATCCTCTTTGTTCTCGTCACAACTGCATCTGTCATTTTCAATTACTTGGCAATCAGATCATGGTCAGACGCCCACATCATTGAGACGGAAGACATGAATGCAAAGATAATGCAATACATACCATCAGTGGTTACTCCAATCACTGCAGCACAATCATTTACTAATGTCTGGCTATTGGTGGGAAACGCTAGTAAAACAGAAGCAGCGTCTCAGGACCTTCTTGCAGCATGGAAAAGTAAAACAACAAAAATGACAAAATTCAATTTATGTTTTTTAAAATCTTGCAAACCATTATGCTTTCTGATGTGTGGGACGTGTAGCATTACACGAGATTTGTTTACAAATATATTGTCAAATATTATGGATCATACCCTGACCCTTATCCTATCATTCTAATCAAATTACCAAGAATTCTCCACGTATATAGTAGATAGCTGTTATAACGGCCATTAACTATGTGGAATCTTCTTGCAAATTACATTGAGTTCGAGTGTCAGTTTGCGAGACTTTCAGACCGCTGTTTATTTTTTAAGCCTTTTATTGTCCGGACAGAATTTTTGTAATTACAATCTGAATACACATATTGATATAGTTATTCTGAAGTAAAGATACGATTATACGATGACCGAAAGAACTTCAATAACTTAAATGTTACACCGTTAGAGAGAAGTAAATTAGAAAGTTTGTAAATAAGGTAGTTAGTGCAAATAAGTTGTTGCTTTTGTTCATACTTCCTTCCGCAATTCTATATGCATCTTGTCAGAAGTACACTACTATTGTAATTGCAAATTCAAATAAAAAATAATCATATTCGATCTGAAAAGCAGGTCCAAATATCTTTTATTAACAAATTAAGGACGGTTTTCTAAACAAACGAGATCGGGAAAATACATGTAAAAACATAGGCTCACCTCTTCACCTGACCCTCTTGCTGAACCGTTTGTTCTGAAATTTTTTATGGTGAGTCCTGATGAGGTCAGGAGGGTTATGACGTGGTAATACATAATGTGGAACCTTAAGGGCTTCACACTGTTCACACAGAAAATAGTTTTTTTCCTAAGTCCTACCGAAAAAGTGTGCTCGCCAACCTGACAACGGTTATGTTGACTCTGACCTTCGACCCAAAATCCAATATGTTACCGCCAAAATAATTTAATTAATTAAAAATGAAGGGGCACAGAACGAAGTTAAAGTTCAACCACACAGTGTTGTTCATCAAAATGTGTAATAATATTTCGGAAATAATTGTCTTAAAATAACCTAGCAAAGTAATTTAATTGTCGAGATTTTTAATGGAATGATCGGAAGTCATGTTTCAACAAAAAATTAAATTTATTCTTCGAGCTTTCGAGAACAGATTGTTCCCTTCTTCAGGAAATTTACCAGACAGAAAGAATAAATGGTAAT
>JAQGCB010002605.1:0-11217 GCA_034698835.1 Protaphorura tricampata | reverse complement strand
TAGTCTTTTTTAATAATAAAATTATATTGGCTTTCAAGACAAGCGCGAGTTATGTCGTGTCCGGACACGACAACATTTATGTTGTATTTTATTGTATGTGAAATGTTTGTATTTATATTATTTGTGTTCTTAGGGGTATGATCCGAAGTATTGTTATTACGTTCAGTATGTTCCTCATACTGCACCGCACTTGCAACATCAAGTTCAAGTTCCACAACCACCAGTTGGAGGAGTTGTTGGGAACTTAAGCACTGGACCATCTTCTCTTTCATCAGTTGACATATCTCGATTACCTCAACAATTGAGCTACACTTTTCCCCAATACTCTCAATACCCTGTGTTCATGCAGGCCAACGGCCAGACACATGCACCTCTTCTTCAAAATCATGTGGGAAAGAACTTGGGAGCTACCTTAAATTCAAAACCTCCGAGTCTGCAGCAAAGTACAAGTTTGGACAGCGGTTGGGCACCCAAGAAAGTCGGCAAAGAAAAAGGTAAAATGTATAGAACATTTGAAATGATCCACGTTATGGGTGCAACTCCATAATTTCTATAATGAACTAATTCTTGAAAGAGCAAGGGAAACCCTCGACCGGCCTCGACTAAATAATAAATCCTTTATACTTGTCAAGGTTTATCAGGTGAATTGGACCAACCACAACCACAAACTTCTCAGTTATTGAATGATCCGACAATTCCGATGGGGCGAAGTAGGAAAATTGCGTGTTTCAATTGTGGATCCCAATCTCATTTAGGGCAGGAATGCAAAGAAGCAACGATCGAAGAAATAACCAAATGTAAGAGAAGGGAAATATGAAATAATACATAAAATTTATTGAGAACATGTACTCATCACACGAATACTTTACATTCTCAGATTTCTATCGGCTCAACTATTCCAATTCAAATACCGAGTCATCGTGACAGCTTGGAAATCTGAACTGAAGTCAAACTGAAGGAATGCAATTGTTTATTTTAGTTGAAGAAACAGTCATCGAAATGATAAGCTGACATAATGTATGTAATTATTTACATAAGATAATTTTTTTTATTTCGATGGAGATAGGGTAAGTAAGTGTAATTTACTATTTTAATGACCAGACCTGCTCAGTTCTGCTCTCCTAAATCAGTGAGTTTTGTTGTTTGTTTGTTTGCTCCCGAACACAGTTAACCGGAATACAGTGTAGATATTATTCATATTCATTTATTGTGAAGATGAGAGTGGAAATCCTAATTTTTAAAAAGTTAATACCATAGAAAGCGTTCAACCACACACCCGTTTTAGTATTTTCTAGTTTAAACGAATTTTCGTAAGTTGTAACTCAATACTTAGCGGAAAAGGCAGCACGGCACAATATAGAATGGTACTTTTTTAAAAAAGAATATGATAATGAGTGTTGTTTTGCAGACTTGAGTTATACCTGTCAGGGTCTATGCTATCGCAAGTATCTTCTTACCATTACTAATCATGTACCTCAACGTTGTATTTTGATTTCGAAATCATGCATTTCCTATACCGTGACCGTGACGATACTATGACTGTGACTCCTTTTCTGAGAGCTTTATATTTTAAATATAACTTAGGACTCTCTTCAGGATCAATTTATGTAAGGAGAGGAGAGTCTTCATGGGATTCCTACTCCTGTAAGAAAAAATTTAATACATTTTGCTCACTATTTTCAATTTTATCAGCTTCCCTTGATCGCGCAAATATTTTTTAAATAATAGAAAGCATTATGAATTGGTGACTGACCGTGTGAATCGAACCGATACTACATATTCAATTCAGTAGTGTTTACATTGCAATAGAATTTGGAGTCAACTAGCTATTTACTTTTGTACGATGTAGTAGTTCACGCTAACTTATGTCTTGGCTATATCCAAGACATCCCGAAGTCATAAGTCGAATTCCCATTAGAGATTCGTTCATGTTTTAAAGCGTGGCGACCTCACTTCGGAAGGGCTTCTAATCTAAGAATCCTTCTAATTGAAAATGCGTTCAAGTTTTCGAATTAAAAGAGTTGGTCAGTTAGTATTTGTAGTGGAATCTAATCCCACGAATTTTACCTCATTGAAGTTGAAACCCAAGTAATAATGGTGTTTGCCTAGTACCGGGTAGATTTCGTGTTCGTACCTAATTATTGTTGCCATATTTTACCTCCGCCATAATCTGCCTTGTCTCCCTTTCAATTTTTGCTCATTCGGATTTTGATTTTTTGGAATCGCAATCGCAATCCAATCCAACAATATCACTATCCGTACCAGTCAATTAATTTTCGAGGATTTACATTCGTCAAATATATTAACTTGTCTTTCTAGACGTAATTTTACCAATATTTTGTGAACGGACTTCCTATTCCTAATTTGGAGTCAGCGTCCATAATAGTAATAATAATACTAGTGTCACGCTAGCCGAGTGTGAAACCTCTTCAGTCTGCCTTTATTGCCGAATCGAATACTATAATATTTTATTGCATAGTATTTAGGCTACCCCACTACTACTACTACTACCGATAACCCGTGCCATTACTGTGATGACGAATGTCTTTGTTTTTAGTTAGAGTACGACTATCGGTCGTCGTCAATAACTTATCGAATAATACATAGCAAAAAATACTTATGTGAAGAAGCACCATTTGGTCTTCTCAGTAGTAATACATCTTTGCTTGATGAATGAGTCGAAGAAGGTTAACATTTTTTCAGTGTATCCTTCTTTATTTTATAATTTGTAAGTGATGCTTCGAATGAACGGTCTAGTTAAAAAAATGTACAACAACCATTGGTTGCGTGGATTGAGGTCAAGACAAAAATGATGGCATTTTTTTTCAGAGCTGAGTTTAAATGTTGCTAGTCACTTGGAACTAGAAAATACTTAATCATTAAGAGTACACTACTGTAAAAGTTATGTAATAAGGAAATTAATGTTACTTGAAAATGAAGAGGGCATTTTTCACTTGATTCACAGTGAGTAATAAATATATTTAGTATGTCGGTAGAACGCAGAATATGAAGTTTAAGCTTGTAATAATTGCTGATACTGGAATGGAACCCGCGCTCAGCTCGATAAATGAAGGAAGGTGAAGTAAATTTTTTTAAAAGAAATGATTACAGTACCTAATGCAAAAACTGCAATATAATTGCACCCTTATTTTCGTAGATCTTGAATGTTATACCCATTAAATTTCAAAACCAGTCGAGTCCTTACAAAGAAAGGAATTAAACAGGTCAAATATATTTGCCAACAATAATTTTTTTATAAAGTATTTTGTGTCTTCCTGCACAGCACTGAAATTACAGTTACTAAAATGAAATGCAAAATAAATATGTACATGTACTACTGACTAATCGAAATGAATTAGAAAAAATGATTCATGAGTTAGTTGTGTTGTTACTTCAAACCTAAATTGCATTCAAGATTGTATAAAAATGGAATTAGAATTTGTAATAATTTGAGAAAAAAAAACGGGGACAATGGACAGGACAATGCAATAGTACGGAGAAGAGATGAGAAGATTTTAGTAAGACTTGCTGTTGCTGTTTTCAACAGTGAATAAAATGTTAATAGAGTCGTAAGATAATGGTAACATGTGCTTTAAACGCAAGATTTTGTACATAAACTACTATACAATAGTCGTATTTAAGGAGATGCGGTGATCGAACACACAGTACATGTTATACTACAATTACAAACTATTCGCTATTATTGTCACCGATAATAATTAAACTGCATACAATAAGCGCTAACGGTCTAACTACGGTTTGCATTTACTTGTTTGATATCAATTGAGAGAATAAGAAAAAAAAACAATAAAGGGAAAGTATATTCATTGCGTTTACGTTAAACCTGACTTGCTCTTGTACTTTCTTTTTCGAATTTGATGGTAAGGCATAAATCAGTCTTCCAAATGGATTTCTTCTACAAAAGTACTTTATTGTGTATAGCTGCGTCTGATAACCCTTCATGAAATACCTTAGAGATCGTACTATTTTCATTTTATACACATTAAGTAAACAGTCTTGATTTCAAGTACCCTGAAACGTCGTCTTGTCAGTCAGACTGACTAAAGTTATTGCGACCGCTTCGTTCTTGATATACTGAAACTGAAGAAACCTTAGCAAAAGAGCTGGCATGATAGATTTTATTCACCTTGATTTCACGACGCAATGCCCAAGATTCATGTGCACAAAAATTATCTTTGTTAATTTTGAGATTTTTTTTAGCTTTCTCTTTCCCGGATAGAAACAATTGTCTCTTGTGAGTGTGACAGAAAAGATTATGCGAACTTACTTCAGATTTTCGAATATAGATACAATAGTGCCGGCTGAGTGTGCAAAAAGTTTGACATGAATGAAAGTCATGCTAATAACAGGCGTCCAAGTGATAATTTGGGTCGACACTAATAGAATAATTTTCTTGCCGCTTTTTATGTAACATGTGTACTGATTTATTTGTAACAAGTAACAAGAAGAGGCACTCTCATCATATAATATTGTAAATTAAAAGACAAAGAATAATGTACTGAAACATAACCCCTTTAATTTATCCTACAAATAATTACACATAAATTGAGCATGTTAATGTACATTATAAAGTATCACGACGATCACGATTCTGTACAGACCGAAAAAATTGTCCGGAATGCTACGATAGGTCAGAAAATTACAATTCACCACATTCAGAACAAAATTGTAAGGTCCAACATAATGTCAATGATTTTCATATTTGTGAATTGCCAAATTGTAACAGTTTAGTGCAGCCGACTGTCGTATCGGTTAATGTTTTCGAGACGCTACTATTCTTCATTTCTTACCATAATCTAAAACTGGCGATCTAACATTAACGGTTGCAATATCAATGGCACCACAAAAATAACAATAAGCTATAAAATATGGCATCAAACATCAAATGTTCTTAAATAAAATAAAATATGAGAACTCTGAATAAATTTGTAATTGTCGTCGAGTCAAAGATGACCGATGGTCGATCGTCAAGTTTTCCCTCATTTGGAATTCTGCGACCAATACTTTTCGCATTTCGAGTTAAAGGTTTAAAACCTTCAAGTAAAAGATCAGTTTAGTTGTCAGTACCACTGCACTGATCTCAATTCAGACTAGATAATTGATTTCATCCACTTCGCCCGACAAACTCTCACAAATTCACATTTGCCTTCTTTTTGTATTTAACATTATTTTTATGATTTTATATTAATTAATAATTCTAAAATGTACGTTAGGATTCATCAACGAGTCAGGGTACCACTTTGGCGGAAATTTGATATTTGGTGATCGATAGTAACTTGCTCATCTCCAACTTGGACGATAGACTGATTTGATACTTTGTTCTCAAGATAATGCTCATTACAGTATTCCATGATGCGATCCAAGGCAATCAGGAGTTGTTCCATTGGAACAGTCAATACAATTCGGAAGTAGTCAGGGTATTCAAAGCACTAAGGAGAGAAAGACGTTTGAATTAAAATGTTCAATTATAATTATAATTAATATTGATAATTAGTAATTTTTAAAGTATTACCTTTCCAGGAAGACAGAATACAGATTGTTCAGAAACCAGACGTTCCACAAACTGGAACTCTGTTGCGAATTCAGGGAATCTTTCCATTTCAATCCCAACCTGCAAAGTAATAAAAAATATTTGAGCACAACTTTCACAGTTTTTCTGTATAAAGATACCCCTAGTGGTAGTAAGAAACAATGGCCGAATCTCACAGGAAAGTTGAGGAGTTGGTAATTCACTTTTTCTTACCATGAGATACATTGCACCTCTAGGTTTCACAGGATGGAGGCCTGCACACAATTGAAGCCTTTCGAAGGCAACTTCGGCATTCTCCTGCACGGTAAAATTTTACTCGTTAAGTACCAGTTTTATTCAGAATTTTAATTAAATAATTGATTTACAAACCTGCACTTGAGCAATTGTGTCATCAAAGAATGATTTGGGTGTATTACTTAAAATATCTGGCAAAGCTCCCTGCACTATAGTGTTGCTTCCAATAATCCGTTGACTAATTGCTTGCAATGCTGGGCGAACCTAAGAAATCAATATCCACTATCAGCTTCAGCAGACACATTCTTCTAAATTAATTTCTTGCATAGAAATTCAATTTACCTCAGGGGCGAAGGCACTATTTCTGTCATGAATAAGAATCCAACCCATTCTCCATCCAGGAACAAGAAATCTGGATTCAAATATCAAATTGAAATTAGGATCCTGTACATGGTCACTATTTTCGAACTAGTTCCCGAGTATTGACCTTACCTTTTCGTGAGTCCACTGCAAGTTAAAATTGGTACATTCTTGCTCAGTGTTGCAAGTGGATGGAAAACCTCCTCTTTGAACACCTAAAGTACAAAATTAAATATATCAAAAATTCCGTGTTCACCTGTCTTTCATTTCTAGTTCTTTACTTCTATAGTAGTCTATGTACTTTCCGTCGGCATTTTCGCTTGTCAACAATATGCTCGATATCTTATACCAGAGAAGTAATATTAAAAAAACTTTACTTACGAAGAAATCGTAGATTTCGTCCGCAATGATAGGAAGACAATGTCGCTCGGCGACCTTGAGTATATCTTGAAGATGTTCCTTGTCGTAAACGGAACCGCAAGGATTACTGGGATTATTCACCACAATCGCCACTGTATTTTTATCAATCAGAGATTCCATGTGTTCTAAATCCACTTCCCAACCTTTTTCCGGCTAAAATAAAGTAAGGTTTAATGATTATTGTCGGGTTCAAGAAAATATTTCAATGTTTTCTCTATTCAAATTGAATTATTAGAAAATCAAGCTAACCAGGAGATTGTAAAGCTTTGTTTGGATGCCGTAGCCATTTGCCAAAGTTCTGTAAATGGAGAATCCTGGGCGAGGCATTAAGATGTTCTGACCACGTGATGCTATAGCGGAAATGCATAGGTCGAGTGCGTGAGAGGCACCGCTGCACAATATCACGTCCTGTGTGGAATAAATTACACAATTTATTAGATTCTTGCATTTTCATTCGTTCTGAGTGTAACCGTCAAAGTAAAATCCCAAAATCTTGAGCTTTTTCAAATTAAATCATATTAAGCAGCATACTTGAGCAGTAACTGGAGCATCTTCGTTGGAATAGTAGTCAGCGACGGCTTGGCGTGCTTCAGTATAACCTGTCGTTGGAGCATAACCGTTGTACTTCATAGACTCTAATGATTTGTGCATTGCCTCAATAATGGAATCGTGTGGTCTTAGATTTCCAAATATTGTTGGATCACCTGGAATTTAAAAAAAGGACTAATTAATTCATATTCGTTTCCGTATGACACATTTGTCAATTCGTTCATATCTAAAGACCTTAACCGAGTGGTTACAATCTTAGCTCATAACTTTTAGTACTCTTCAGTCGAGTGACATGTTCCTTTTTAAATCAAAATTTTATGTAATCTCATCGGCAAGCAATGTACTTCATTTATTTCGTCATCAGATTTCAATTCTTGTTACGTGGAGCAGAGGAGCACAATGAGAAACTGGTTTCCATGTCCAGTTTTTTCTGGTTTGGGTGGGTGTACGAAATAATTTAATCACTAGAGTGATCCTATGTCCTTATGTTTCATTTTACTTCAAGACTTAATTCAAGGTCAGATATTTTCTGGTAAAAATTAACCTTCGATACTTCTATCTTCTTAAGATTGACAATCAGTAACTACAAAGTACGAAGTACAATGCATGCTTACTTTTTAGGAAACAATTTCTCGTAGTCTGGACGAATGCATTTTTTTTCAATTGTAATTATCATTATACCGAGATTCCTATCAATTCTACCAATTTGATCTCAGTGTACGATTACACAACATTTCATGCGCGTGACCCTCTTTTGTGACGCTGTTTCTGCATAGAGACTGTTGACGTATGAACTTACTCGACTCCAGGCATGCACTCAGATTGGAGAAGGATTTGCACACTGGAATTATGGTAATTCAAACATCTTTTTATGAAGTTTGCAAAAAAGTAAAAAAGTTGAAAATTAGGGAGAAGTGGGTTTTGAAAAGTGGTTCAGCAACTATTGCATGAAAGCTTTCAGTACACGCCTATAATTCATCGCATGATGTTTCTTAAGCCAATAAGCTGAAACGGATATAGGTGTCAGATTTTTTATTTAATATTTTTTTTCCGGTTTTAATGTATCCGATGCTAGCGCATGACCTTGCGCAACAGCTTCGCCATCTGGTAGCGGTCAATTCAGTTGGAGACCTCATGGGGTCATTTTTACGCGATTTTATCCTCGACCGATATCAGTGATACAATGCATATAGAAACGTCGGACTTAACTCGCAATTTACATTACAGGAGCCCGATTCCTTTTCACGCATACTACAAATTAAAAAGTTGTAGTTTACTGCACGGCAAACATTTTTTCTGCATTGCTATAAAAAGCTAATTTCTGAATCATTAATCCACCTTTCTCGGCACTCATTGTTGAAAATACAACAAATTGTTAGCCATCAGCAAACGCGAAATAAATGTTCATTAAAATCCCTATAACATATTCTGCATGCATTTATGGAGAGAAACTCTCGGAACCGATTCGGAATTTTCAGACGTGGGATTGAGTCTTCACTCTTTAGTTTACAATGTACAGTATGCAGGCTGACTGTGTACAGCCGTAACAAATTCACTTGAATGAACATTCCACACGCTTTGAATATAGTAGACGTCGAATCAAGGTCAATACGGCAATTATCGTCTCAGCTGAAGAGTAAACATTAAACTATTTTAAATCTAAGAAGAAATCTTTTGGGAGCCAATTTCTTTTGCCAGATATCAAGTGAGTGTAGTGATAGTCACAAGAAAAGAAGTGTCACGGTCAATTATCATAATAATTATTAAGAAAAGTACAATCGTGACATTAAAAATTTGAAAAACCTAAATTCTAAACCTTCTAGTGACTAGTGCGTCAAAACTATGAAAATTCGTTTAAATCCACGTGGTCTCACGTGACCCCGAGACAGTACCCCACCACTACACGTGCTCGCGTCATACATACATTTCAGGTGACCGGTCGACCCTGACACTGATTCTCTGATATTTATCATGAATTCAATTATGAACAGTAATGAAAAACTATGCTGGGGACTGGGGAGGCATGTGTACGATGTATACTAGTATTATATGCATTTCCACAATTCTTAGCCAAATCGTACCGGGATGTAATTTCATAAACGATAAGATGTGTATCACATATACCAGACTAGAAATTGCAATCTGATTTACAATAAGGAAAAGTTTTTGATTGCACGTATAAGTTCACCCTGGATCAAAAAAGATTCACACTGAATTTATTTTCTTACCGATTGAAAGAGCAATCATGTGTTTCTCTGGATGAGGTTCCAATTTCATGCTGTCAACGATTGATCGAATAGGATTGAAAGTACTTTTAGCAAAATCCGATGCCCGGATGGACCACGGACTTTTTTTCACTGTCTGGCTCATCTTTGTGAATTTAAAGTCGTATCACCTTTTTGTGAGATTTTTTTTCGATTGCACAACTTCAACTCTGGTTACGTGACTCCTTACCAAATATTTTTGGCTCAGGGATGTATAGGATTGTATTGTCTCAGTTTGTGTTGTTTATACGGAAACGTACACTCACAAGGAACAAAAAGCCTCAGGAACTGATCTATCCTCTCGTCTTTTTGATTCACTTTTCCTCACACTTTCTTTTTCAATTGTCAAAAGAGTTATGTTTGTATGTCTCAATATTTCGGGACAGAAAAACTCGGCAGTAAGAAATCCCGGTCCAGATGCTATAAATATAGGTTGACCTACAAATTCATTACCTCAAGGGAAATTAGGACTACGACAGTAATTTCAATAGTCAGTAGTGGGTAAACTTTTCCTTTATAATTTGGTGTTGACCCGATGCAAGAGAATAATCTTGCTCAACGCGACGCAATTAAAAGGTGCACTTGTATTGTAGTGTATGTTGTATATGTAGTAGTAAGACTTGTATATTTGTTGAAGAGAATCTGGACTTGTCGAGATGAGGTTGACAACAGCTGAAGGTAGCTTGGTCGTGTCAGTTCTTAAATCTCTTGACTTGATCTTAGTAGTTTAAGAAGAATATTTAATAGGATTTTCCAGTTTTCATTGCCTCAGGACAAAATCCTTCCATTCGAATATTTGGTTGGCTAGCCGAGAAGGTGTGCAAATGCTTGGTCCGCATTGGTGAGAAACAAGTTTAATTGAAATGAATAAAAGTTATTTTCCATTCCATTTTTTTTGTTTTGTTAAAGTCGATGTAATGTAATCCGCATTGTTGGACCAAACTGAATATTCAACAAGCGACCATTCCAATGTACAGGGTTCCTAGTATGCATCTCGTTTCTCTGCACCTTAATTCGTATATAATTTCTGACCATTATCAAACATGGATTCTCGTATTTTTATGTGCATGCAGTGAATTATAGGTGAGTTTTAAATATGGCCGTTGTGGTGTGTCCTCCCTGCCCGCGAATATTATTATTCGATCCCTCGGGTACACATGAATGTTCCAATACCTTTAAAGTAATGTATGGCGATCTGGACTTTGCCAAATTAAAAACTAAAACTGATAGCCATCTTACTAAATATGAATGCTAATTGATTTACTTGTGTATTTGTAATTTGTGTCCTAAGGCAAGGGCGCACCCCAGTACAGTAGTAATTAAAGGTTTACCTCTGGCATTTCGTTGTGCAAGACCCGGGTTCGATTCCCCGGTCGTGTAGAGGGTTTTTTTTAGACAGTATGGGGTGGTTCTTTTCTGTAAAGGCGTTTTCCCTCTCAACTAAGAAAATTGTATGTTCAGAAATCCATCTTGTCTATTATCCTCCCCGTAGTGATGCTTGCACATGCCTTACAGCAAAAGTCAATTAATTATTCTAAAAAGATAAAAAAATAGTATTCTTAAAAGAGCTTTAACTGCAACTCTGGGTCAAACCAATCCATAATTTTTTTTCTGTGTTTATGCTGCCTTACACATTTGGGATCGTGTGCGCGTTTGATTACTGCATTTATGTGCTTGTGCCACTGAATTGGTAATATCTGAGTTTCATTAAAATGGACGTCATTGCATTGGCAAGCCAAGCGAAGGGTTGCTTCTCTTCAACATGATGCACATGGGGAAAATAATAATTTCCCTCCTCAAATTGTGTATGTTTCTAGGATACAGGAATATTACTAGATC
>JAQGCB010002604.1:0-11223 GCA_034698835.1 Protaphorura tricampata | reverse complement strand
GAATTCTTCGAATTTATAAATACATATAATCAGAAGACTTTAGCAAGATTGTCCATGTGATTCAAATGATAAATTGACATGTTGTCTATTTCAGCCACTTTGTGATGGAAGCCACAAGACCAAAGGTCAAGGGAAGACTCCAGTTGCCTTCAATCCACCAGAGGCTCGAGAGTATTTGATGTGTACTTGTAAGAAGACCAAGAAACAACCGATGTGCGATGGTAAGGATAATGAATGACTTCATTACCACGACTTTACCTGACAATACGAAATGTTTAGAGACTAATATAATTCCTTTTAATTTCAGGCTCCCAAGGTGGCTGTCGTTCATTCGTCTAATCGATGGACTTCTCGCTCAAAACAACCTCACTTCGAGTTTATATAACTGTACAGAAACAGATAAGTCATAATTTAATTAATTAAGGCCATCGAATTGAGAATTCACTCAATCACACAACAAATCAACTCTTACAACACAAATTACGCAATGAACTGACGTACAAACTCTCTAAATTGTTAAATTGAAAGATGCAAGCAGCTTTAAATGCAATAAATCGTTTTGGTGAATTTAGTTCGATTCTCGTATTTTATTTCATTTCCGTTTTCCGTTCGTCTTTTCCAACTCAAGATTTTAAATTAAATATTAGGTACAGATACGATAGTAGCGCTCATTCGCTTACTCGTGGGATTTTGGCATTATCAATGTTAAAACTATTACTAATCGACAAGAAAAGACAAAAAAAAATAGTGTGGGATACGAACAACGTGAAAGCAAGTCGACCTCGAAGTACTACTAAATCCACTTTTCAGTAATGGGATGAATGAATCCAATCCAGTGCGGCCCTAACTTCATTGAATCTAATCCTTCCCAAAAGAACTCGAATCACACTGTACTCCAATCGTGCAGAGTCTGTGGATGAGTGACAAAGAACTTTTGTGGTCAACGTCAAAAGCCATTGGATTATCTGCGAACAAATAGGACGGTTATTTCTAGTTACATTTCAATTGCAATTGTAATATTACAAAAGTACCTACCTCAGAATCCGATACTTTGTCCGCCTGCGGTAACAACCAAACTGTGGGTCCCCAAAGGTATAGGTGGCACACCGTCGCCGCCATTTCTGCACTCAGTCTTTCACTCGGATTCCTTTTCAGTAGACCAATCATCAGTTTTTTAATGAGAGGTGTAAACGATTCAAGAGTTGGTAAATCTTTTTCCTCATAAGTTCTACTGTCCAGCCCAACTCCGTTCTCCATGACGAAAGGGTTCTTTTCACCAAATAATTCACACATAATCGTTCCAGCAGTCCAATCATCCGACTTTTCATAGGAGATCTTTTTCCAAGCCCCCGGTTTAGCCTACAAAATGAAAATGGGTTTATATTAACATTTCTTGACAAGAAAGTATCATAAATTACTCACGGTTGACACTTCAGGAGCCATTAGGGCAGCATTCCCGCCTCGGTCTGTTTCATTGCTTGGAAATGGCAAATGAAGTCCAATTCTTTTGTCCGCCAAGCAGCATCCGAAATCAGTGATAGCCAGGTACGGGTAGAATGGATCAGCAGAAGTATCCAGCAATATGTTGTCTGTTTTTAAATCTCTGTTTACATAAAGCAGAAAATATGGTCAGTTACTAGGTAGTCGGGAGTGAAATTACAACTTAAGCAATTGAATTGCTTATAATATAATCTTAAGAGACTTTAACATTTTTAGAGCGTACCTGTGCGCTATCTGATTTCTATGCAAGTGGGTTATGCCTTCCAACAACTGAACAAGAATTAGAAGTCTGTGTTTAAGATTCAGATCAGGTTGAGAATGGAGATAAGTAGCAAGGTTGGTGTCATACCTGTACCGACAGTAATAAAATTAAACATGACACATTGACACATTAGACACACTTATTATTTCGTTAAGAAGTTCTCACCGTTTCATGACAAGAAACAAACTCATATTTCGTCCATAACCATCTTCATTTAATCGCTTTGGAAGTGCAGCTGGAAACATTTCCAAGGATTCAGGCAACATTGGGACTTGATCCGTGAAAACATGAGACACTTCAATTATGTTTGGATGAGGAGGACAACGTTTCAAATTTTCAAAGTCCCTAAAATATTTAGAATAGGCATTGGTTTATTATCGGTATTCGTCAAATCTAAAGTGCGATGCCGACTTGATTCCACTTACTCAATTGTAATTCCTCTCAAATTCGGCAATTCCTTACAAGGTACAATTTCTTTGCACATTGCTCTAAAAATAGCAGAGGAATTTGATTCAAAGTCATAATTAAACATCATTTTGATGGCCAATGGATAAGACTTCTGTCCGTCAGATTCCGCTTCACTGCCCGCTGGTTCATTCCACTGTCCAGCAAATACCGCCGCTGAAGATCCTTTTGAAAGAAGTGGACCAAAGGTCTGTAATGTGAAATAACATAATAGAAAATAGATTAAGGAACTTTGCTCAATGACTATCGGTTACATTAATTAGATTCAAACTCGAGACAGCGGGAAATGCAAAGCGTCCCCTTCCTTCTTTGTTCTACTCACTCATTTCAAGTCTTCCTCTGCACTCGCATTGACTGACTTAACGTTCCAACCGTTTCGACAAATTTTGTTAATTGTAATTAAAAAAGGCACTTTTACGAGCCATGGGCGATCAAGGGTCAAGTGTTGGGACCAAAATCATATCCTTACGAGTTCACTTTGACCTTAACCCTGAGGACATTACTCGAGTGAAGGCAAAGAAGGAAGACGAGATTGAAAGTCAAGAAATTGCGTTCGAAGTACAGGTAAAGATTATTTAAATATTTAGGATTTCAAATTAAATTATAATTATATTTATGATTAAATGATTATTTTCATCTGGTGACCTAAAGAGAATGTTATCCTGCTTTCATGAAATATTGAACTGTTTAATTAATTATGCAGGGAGTTTCAATTGATCGGGGACGTAAACGTGTTGCGAGTGAAGCATTAGGACGAGCACCGGCTGATGACGATGCAAGTGCTCCTGTCTCAGAGCAGCTCTTAGGTCAACCGCCGGTCAATCTTGCAGATGTATGGGAGTGGGATTTTTATAACGGCGACCCGATTATTAAGTATTCACCTAATCGTAAGTACTTCCTAATTTAATATCACAGTTACGTTGCGTATGACTAGATATGTTGAATTGACTATAGATAAGATGTTTGACATTATTATTTTTTAACAGTTTGGTCGCGATATGTTCCGGATGAATTTTTGAAGGACGTTATCTGCCGTTCTGGTAATCACGAAGAGTTAAGTGACCATGAAAGACGCGTGTTAAACCGTTTTGTTGAGGGAATGAGAACCAACAAAGTAAACTTTCAATTGGATATGGGATTAAGCGGCGTCCAGAAAAGTGGAACAAATGCGGAGGCAAAGATTTTTAACAGAGTGCTCCATTTTGACATCAAAAAGTTCTCCTTTACCCGGAAAACAAATGGAAATCACACACTAACTTTCGTATTTACAAAAACCAATGATCCTTTCCTTCCTTATGCTGAGCTGCCAGAAGGAGAAAAAACTTTCGAAACTTACGGCGTTTCAAGTAAAGGTATATTCATGTCTATAACTATTTGAAGGAACTACAGAAGGTATATATATATAGGGATATATGTATTAATTTAATTATATTTAATCCACCAGCTCTTGGTGAACTAGCGATGAAAAACGCCAAGTACGGACAGGCCGGTCCTGGCAGTTTTTGGTGCCGTCACCCGAACTGCAAACTCGGGGCACTGATGTCTGCTTCTGAAATTGTAGATTTCGGAGGACAACAACCAATAAAATCGACCAAACGCTTCACATGAGCTACCCCCAATGTAATATACGCATTACATTGTAATGAATGTACTCGTGAGGGAACTTGTGCCATTCATATTGGGTCAACTGGCGATATTCATGACAGAATGCGAGTTCATTTCGACCCGACACAACGCCACGGAGTCCCTAGTCACCAAATCTACACTCCAAGTGAGATCAATACATTTATTGCAAATGATCAAGATCCCGGACAATTTCGCAGAGACATGTCCATTTTGGAGATCGAAGGTCAGATGACCCTGCAGAGGACTTGCCTGGATATGAGCATCCAGGCATTGGGAGAAATGCTGCTCGGATTACCATTATTCAGCAATTCAATGGTACTGAAAGAAGTAAAGCCGAGCAAAAGGCTAAAAACTTCTATCATTCACAACAATATTTTGAACTTGGAAGGGGCGGTCTCAATAAATACAGTGTATCCTAATATTGTGTGAATACAAATACTATCCAATAATTTATGAATAAATACAAGCAGTTACTTACCAAATTTTGTACACTCAATTCTACATCTGCTTCTGGTAAAGGACTGGCAGAGACGTCTGTTGTACTATCGGACTTTTTTATCAGTTGGTCTTGCTCGTATTTTTTCGACAAAGATTCCTGCAAATGAATAATTTTGTAAAAATCCAAACGCGAAATGGAAAGTAGCTCATAAATTGTACTAACCCGAATTTCCCAACAAATTCCTTCGAATTCATTTTCTTTCGTCAACATACCCGCACCAGAAGCGAGAGATACACCGACCAATGCGAAAAATGGTCGTGCATCATTTCCATGAAGTAATCGTTGTGTCGCTTTTTTTCGCAATTCTCCAGATAGTGAACTCGTCACACGTCGCAGTACGTTGTCAACGAAGAGTTTTCTGAAAGATGACAGATATAAAACTGTTACGGATGATTTCGATTCCCAAGTGGACTAATAAAGTAACGTTTACTTTAAAAATAAGAAATCAGACAAAATAGGAGCGTATAAATTTAGGACATTCCGTACGTTCACGTTCAACTACGATAAATTAATCGAAATATTACGTTTCACTTCTGACTTCAATGATTACCTCACACCGGCATGGAGTTCTCTCCCAATCCACTGAAAAGTTCCAGATGCACTCGTAACGATAGTAGCAGTTGCACCAGCAGCAGTTGATCCGGCGGAAGATGACCCCGCGACCTCCAAAGCAAGCGGTTCAATTTTTGATAATAATGGTAATTTTTTTCCGTAGAACTCCAGGTGGTAGCGAAACAGCGCTCGCCCTTGACTGATCAGTCTTCGAAGAACCGACATGTCCATGCGAAGAAGTGACTGGTAAGGGTGACCTTGACGTCGTGTGGCTTGAAGTGGACCAAGGAATCGAAACATTCTACTTCTTCACGCTCAGCTCAAAATTGAGGTCTTCAATATTTCTAAATATTAAAAAATATACAGTGTTATAAAAATTAGATGACAATTTGAGAATTTGACCCACTCTCCTTCTATACAAACAAACAGGGGTGTGACAAGGTCTATGGCTGTTTGATTATGATTCCTGGGGTGGTGAATATTAATTAACCAATTTGACATTGACAAAAGGTACCCCTAGTAGTAGGAAATACTCCAGTGAATTTTTATCATATTTTATGAATTTAAGTTATATGCTCTTAAATTGTACACAATACATTGCACACATAATAAGTACGTAACGTACCTTCCTCCGGTCAAAGTTGACCTCGTTTATTTTGTGGTCATGAGTGACCCGGTGACTCGTCAATTTTTGTCCAGGATTATGATGATTTCCAGCACTTTACGAGGTGTCCGTGTCGTCAACCTTCATTTCAATATTTTTTTGTTGGTTGAATAATACGCAATAGAATGATTGGAAAGTCATAGGGTCGCGGGACGAACTCTGGAACGTGACGTCAGGACTCAAAATAGAAAATCCTCACAGAAAAATCTTACATTATTTTTGGGGTAAATTTAGTTAATTCTTTTAAATGTACCCAGGATTTCCAGGATGACACCTTTGACCGATGAGTGATAAGGCACGACCGATTAGTGACACAAATGATTTTACCTATATCTTTAATTTTTTGATGCTACCGTCACCGTTTTCTATGGAAAAGAGTCGAACGAGAATTGAAAACTCCTGTTCTGTTCAAGTATAACAAGTTCTTGGGTACAGAATCTGGCACACCCTGTATATTCTATGAAATATTAAATTCCAATGCAATGAAAATTCATTGGAAATGTATAGATTTCTAAGTACTAATCTGCTGATTCTCCTGTCCAACCGTTCAAATGTGTTTTTTTAATTTAATTTTCTTCAATAATTTATATTTTGAACTAACTCTTCGTGGCCGGACAGATGCAATTTTTATACAAAATTGATTAATTTAGGTTGAAAATAGTTTGAGGTTTTCCTTCAAATCTAGTTGTTGGTCAAGGCGATTCAAATTAATTAGTATTCCAGTCACCACGATAATCATGATTACTGGTGTCATTTTGTATTCGATTTACGAGTCAACACTCAACAAATTGAACCAAGAGTTGTAGGTCTTTCTTAACATTCTTATATTTATTCGAAACAATAAATCTAAATATTTTGTCAATTTCCTTATGAAATTTTAGTGAAACCCGTTCAGTGTATGTGTATTTCTTTACAAGTCTTCGATTTATCAAAAATTGCAACTTTCATTAAATATTGGACACACTAAGGAATATTAGCTATAGGTGTATATGTGCTTAGTTGTACATAATCTTAATTTGTCATATGGATGCTTGTTACAAAAATAATTTCTCCACGATCTTGAAAATATAATTTTGTGATCCTTACGAAAAAATTGCAAAAATTGCAGAGTTTATTCAAGTGAGCATGGAGTGTGTGAAGGGAAACATTATTTCATGTGTTATTTGAAGAAAACCTAATAAAAAGTTCAGCCCTTACAGTCGAGTCCAATATTATTGTTATTTTCCATTATTGTTGTTCAACAGACAGTTCATGCGATATATTTTGAGTCAGTACTTTATAGGTTTTGTAACCTTCTTCCTACTACTAGGGTGACCTCCCTTTTGCAGAATGGATTGTCAGCACCTATTGCATTCTGATAGGGAAAATGCCTGGATATGGTAATCTTGTTGCTCAACAAGGAAAGGAGCGAGTGCTTTTTTAGCAAACCTCTCATGACTTAAACAACACAATACGCCAATACGCGCACGCAAATCTAACGCACCCAGACCCAACGTTCAAAGTTAAAGACCTCCAACCCCAGTTCACAGCTTAAAGACCGCAGAATGTGCTGAAGAACCAGAACCCAGAAATAGTCTTGGAATACCCGAAAACCGAATTCGTTCGGCCACCCGATTCGGGAACAAGAGTAGATTGAGTCATGCTGTTCCTGTTGCAATTGCAACCTTAGTAACGCATACGGATACGGACACGGATATAGTACTACATAAGCTCACGGAACAGAACGAATTTGAGAAATGTAGATACAAACTCACCATGTAGACAGATTTTCTTCATTTCTTAAGAAAAGTTGTACAAATTCTATTAGTAGTAGCATAATTATGCCATAAATAACAAATTACACAGGGTAGGGACATCGAAATAGCAATAACTTTATAGAAAGTATAATAAGTCAAGTGAAGTGCGTCCTATCCTGACATTTAAAGAGATTGAAAAATGAATGAAGGTAGAAAAATTCGGCCAAAGTCACAAATTATGATGCCGAGTACATCTCCAGTGGGACGAAGGCTTGTGAGTGATTCCTTGCCTCGTTATGAGAATGAACGGGAGATTAGAGAGGTAAATGGTCACAATATTTGTATAACAATAATTATTTTAGAAAATTAACAAGATATCAGGATAATAAACATTTACAAATGTACACATTCGTCTCGGCCGACCAATTCTGCGGAAATTTTACGTTGTGGTGAAGGTTGCTGAACATGGAATATAATACTAAGGATAATTTTTAGAAAATCAAATGTGCTATTATAATTCACAGAGAGAAGTGATCGAACTCCGTCAGCAAATTGCTCAAATGGAGAAAACGATGAGATGGTGGTCTGACTGTACAACAAATTGGAGAGAAAAATGGTCACAGGTCAAATTTGAAAGGAATCAAGCACGAGAGGAATTGAAAAGTACAAAGTCTCAGATGTCCAATTTACAAAAAGAAGTTGAGATGATGAGGAATGGTCAAGGTACAAGGGAGCAGTCTAGTCAAATGTTTTCACAGAGCAAAAGACCTCCACAGAGGAAGAAAACACAAACGGAAGAAGTCACTATTTTAGATGAAGAAACGTTGGCCACTTTTGAAGAGAGGATTAGTCGACTCAGTTTTAAATTGGATGAGTCACGGGCTATTCTTGCAGATGAACGAGAGTAAGTCTTTAATGAAAAATTATAATTTCTATTCAAAAATTTGATATTAATTTCGTAACTTTTCTAATTTTTTAGGGAGAAAGCACATCTCCTTCAAACAATTGAAAGACTCGAGAGAGATTTAAGCGATTTACATGAACTCTACGAAAGTGTTAAAAAAGAACTTTGTGAAATTAACGGGAAAGACTATGGAGAAAGTGAACTGGACAGTTTTGGAGGTGAAAGAGATGGATCTGAGATTGAGGAAATGATTCTTGAGCAAGATTGGTTTGGTCGAAATGATATATCAGATAAACCACCAGTCCAAACAATTGAGGTTTGTCTTCCGGTCAACCACTCTTGTCATAACCTTGTGAGTGAAATGGTCATTACAACGACAGGGGATATAATCGACAACGACGATGACGGAGAATCTCTGACAGGAGTTTCGACGGAGCCCATCGAACTCGATGCTGATGGAGTTGTCGATAATGCAGAATCAGTGGGCACCCCTGATGGGGTAGCTACTTCCACAGAACCCGAACTGGTCGAAAAAGAAGTGGAAGCAGAAATTGAAATTGAAGTTCAACCGTCTAAGACGAACAACGATTCTACTGAAGATTCAGCTGAACCCATCGAACCTATCGTAAAAGAATCGGATAGTACAACGACACCGCTGACAAATGGCGACGAGAAAAAAACTGAATCGCCGAAGGAAGATTTGGAAGTTTCTTCAACCGTGAACGAATCTTCAGTAGCGGATGTGGTAGTTTCTCAGGAAAACAATCCTACTCTAGAAATCATAGAATGTGAGAGCAAGCCAGAGGAGAACGGAGTAGTGTCAGATTCGGTAGTTCCCTCTGAAGAAACCGTCGAGGTCACGCCAACTGCAAACGGTAACGGTAGCGGCACGGAACCATCAGCGGAGATCTCCGAAACTGTCCCAGTTGGTGACATTGTTCCATCGGAAGATATCTTAGAGTCGACACCTACTGTAATATCGGACACTAAGAAAGAAGAAAATGTCCCAGAAAAAGCGGTACCAGAAAAAGCTGTACCCAAAAAAACTTCATCAGAAAAAACTGCACCAGAAAAAGCTGCACCAGAACCGAAACCGGAAGCTGTGGTTTCGAGTAATTCACAGAAAAAAGTTCGAGTCAAGTCCGCAAAGTCTCAAGAATCAAGAATTCCTTTGAAGAAATTCACACGTAAAGGTGCATATGGAAGAAGCAAGAGTCAATCGGAAGTGGAAAATCTGGATCTACCATCCACGGTTTTATAAATGTACTGTAATCATGAATCATAATACTATGTATGTTTGTATGTATGTGTTTGCATGCAATCGCTTTAAGGAAACCTGCACTGATCTCACAACAATTGTATATGTAATGTCGTCCAGGAAAGGATTTTAGTCAAAAAGAAAACTACCCGCCCACCGAATATTTGCTCTTATGCTCAAATTTAGATGAAAACAATATATTTAGATTTTCTGAAAAGTCTATAGTCTTACTTAGTCTTAGTCTTAAAATGCTATTTAATGTTAGGCGATAATTTGCCGCACATGTCACGACTTGCTACTGCTTTGTACTGTAAATTTCTCAAGAATACTCCAAATTGTAAGGATCCGGATTCTGGTCTCGAATACAATGACGGGCACCCTTGTTTACTTTTGTAAATGCTACAATTTGAAAGTAAAATAAGATTTTTTAAATTACAAAATTCAGTATTACATATGTCCAGTGTGGACTTGTTTTGTATGTGATCTCAAGAATTTATTCATTTTGAAATTTTGAAAATCGATTTATCAATGCGGAATTATTGTGTAAAATTAAGTTCATTGCAACAACATTACAAAACTGACTCGTAAAGTAAATGGGTGCCCCTCATTCCTGAGACAAATACTACATTATAACAATACTAAAACCATACTGCGCTTATTTAGAAGTATTACGACGTGAATTTAGTGCTCAATGGATTGGAAGTTAGTGGTCAATAAGTTGTGTTGTGTGTAAGCTATACAAATTGTGATTGAAATAATTTTGGATATAAATTCCCACTTGTAAATTGAGTACATAGGTAATACATAAATTACTGTACATCGATAAATGTAGTAAATTGAAATCTGTAATTGCCAGTACATATCAAAAGTAATAATAGCATCCGCTCATTGTGTCCGTGAAAATCTCCATGTCCAAAATTAACCAAAATTAGCTGCAAATATTGTTTTTGAGGATGTAATTCTGCTTTGTACTTTGCGGTAGAGCCAGAAGTTCTGGCCCAGAACCCTACTTAATCCAATATATCCTGGTTGTGAAAACATGGACTTTTTTGTCTTGAATCAATATTTAAAAAAAACTGTATTCCCAGGATTCAGTATTATAATGTTCAGCACCAAAGTCTTAACTATAAGCCGAGAAAACGAATGAATACATAAATAAATGAAATGAAACCAATTTTGAGTTCTTTGTTTTATTGGCAAGAGTTTTTTGTCTGTTAGATTGAACTGAAAAATATTTTTGAGTCAACGAACCGCATAATACTAACCCTGAGTGGCTGAAAATTAAGTTTTAAATGATTAGTCTATTCTATTTAGATCAATCGAAATCAAATGGTTCGAAATGCTAAAATCTTTCCATAGAATTGCATAGCCATATTGTGTGACAGAGAAGAGAACTTATCAAATTTACACTGAATTTTATCTCAAAATTATAAGTCAAAATAATTAACAGTCTATCCTTTCTTTAAAAGCAATTGCCACACCATGTATGTCTGAGGGGCAGAACTCTTATCATAAATCGGCAGTACTCTTATTTGGCCTATACTTGCATCTATACATCTTGACAAAAAGGTATTATCCTCCAGATTACTGTCAGGCTCTGTTTCTTGACTGAAACGAATTATTTATAATAAGGCCACTAGGCCACCATTCTAAAACAACATCTGAATAATTATCTGTCTGAATAGCAGAGCCATGTACACTATGTAAAAGGTAATCCGATCCTTTAAATAGGACCCTGAGAACAAATTTTAAAACAT
>JAQGCB010002603.1:0-11225 GCA_034698835.1 Protaphorura tricampata | reverse complement strand
TTTTTGTTATTAAGCCACAAATCCATAAATAGGAAATTGTAAAGTAGCCGTAATCCTGATAGCCGCATAACAATCATTTAAGGATAAACTTAAATGGATAAATGGATAGCATAAAAGGATAACTTACGGAGGTTTTCCAAGCGTATGAAAATCTGGAAGAGGGGACGAACAAGCGGCCACACTCTTTCTCAAAAGTCTAAATAAATAATGGTAGACTTGTTTCGTCTCTGCATCTTCAAGGGCAGTCGGGTCACGTTGTAAAATAAGAAACAATGTCTCAATATCCACCATTATTCCAATCAGCTCATCAATCTCCTCAATACTCAGGTTTACAAGATCGACGGTGTGTTTTTCTAAAAAAATCAATAAAAACAGTGTCAATAATAATAAAATACGCTTTCCAAACTACATCACGGACCTAGACCATGATTTCTCGGCATGTGGCCGTCTAGCTCAGCTAAGGATGGAGTTGCAGCAGCTGGCTGGGTACAGATTTTCAATTCTACTTTACTGTTACAGTTCATATATTCACTCACCATATGGATGTGAACAATTTCGACATGATTCTGGTGGGTTGTCTGTTGAATTAGAAGACTCTGACGATGTGGAGCTTGAACCTGGGAAGAGAAAACGTCCGACCGTGAAACTCTTCCATCCTTGACATTCACAATTTTCATTCTAAAAATCCAAAATTAAAAAATTAGGAAATTCCCTGGATATTCGACTGACTACTGACTATACGCAATACGCAATTAAAAATTTTATGTATATATTTTTCCTTACGCTACAATTAGAATGACTGGCCAATCGTCCTATCTTATCATTTCGACTCATAGCTTTAAATTGTGATTTTCTTTGAACAATTCTTGCCAATTGCCAAATTCTACTTTGTGGTGAAACTCCTTGTTGAATTTGATTTGGAGCAACAGGTGACGGAGTTCCGTTGGAAGTCGGTCCATTTGACACCCCAGGGGAGGAGTGTCCAATATTAGCGTCGTCCACACTCCCAGCGGCTGCCTTCTTCCCATGTTGTCCAACTGGTGACGGTGACATTTTTTCGACAACTGATGGTTTGGTCGGCGAACACGACGGAATATCGTCAAGTTCTAAAATTTTTTTGAATTTATTTTTACTACTTTTGTATTTTAATATTTTGAAGAAAATGAAATTTAAATTTCGTGCGAGTCACGGAAATTCGTACGCCGTTTGGGTTGGGAGGCCGGACACGTGCTACGTTTTTTACTTCCGGAGCTCCAAAATAAATTTATTCAAAAAACCGGGAGAGTGGGAAAAAATTCAAAATTTTTATCTCAGATTTTATTTTTTAATTAAAAAAATTACACGTGCGTGTAGATTTTTATCAGAAATTCACTAATTTTTAGAATTCGTCGGTTTTTTAGTGGAAAAAATACAAATGGGCAAGAATAAAAAAGATAAACATTCTGACTGCGCCGCCAGTGCCGTGACCGCGACTGGAAAGCCAGAGCAGGTGAGCGAAAATATTCCAATTTTTGAATGTTTCTGGATTCTGGATGGAACTTCTTACAATTAGTAATTTTTTTAAAAAAACTTTTTGAATTAGATTTGAGTTGGGAATTTCGATTTTTTTAGGCACAAGTACGAGGTACCGGTGATTGGAGTTCTGACTCGAAACTTTCAGCAATCCAGAATGGTTATTGGGAAGACCCTTATTTTGAAATTCTGAACAAAAACCATGACACACCAGTTCGAAAAAGGACATCGTTAATTTGTCGGGGCTACGCTGTTCGTTTTAGAGTGTGCGATTATTTCCTCAGAAAAATCATTCGAGGGATTGAGGGGCCTTTTCAGGTACAGAAGTGATTCGTATTAAAAATAAACACAATAAATGTCTTCATTCTGGACTGGACCTTAATATCTGGAATTTGAATTTTTAGATGGTGTCTGTGGGATGTGGAATGGACTCTACTTTTTTCCGTCTTTTCCCTGAATTCGACAAACTTAGTAGATATTTTGAATTGGACTTTCCCTCAGTGATTTCAAGGAAGAACGAAATCATTAACAGAGAGGAGAAGCTACGAAATCTTTCTATACCAAAACTAGTTCTGGTTCCCATCGACTTGAGAGATATTTCGGTGCTGGAGGAATCTTTAAGAGTGTTGAACTTTGATTTCGAAATCCCAACTTTATTTTATTCCGAATGCGTTGTGAATTACCTCAAACCAGCAGAGTAAGCATGTAATTTGCGCATTAGTCAAATTGACCATGTGTATAACTGTATCTTCTTATTTGCTTAGAAATGACGCGATTCTACGCTGGATCACGGAGAACATTCCCAACAATATTTGGCTTGCTTATGAGCAATGTTTTCCAAAAGATGCTTTTGGTCAAATTATGGTCTCTCATTTTGAGAAAAATGGATGCCCAATACTTTCTATTAGTGAATTTAGTGATATGAGTGGCCAGAAGTTGCAACTGCAAAATGCGGTAAGGTTAGATACATACTACGCACGTTACATGTTGCTTCCAGTATTGAAATCTAATTTATGATCATTCCTTTCCAGGGATTCAAACATTGCAGCGTACATAACGTCTGGGATCTATTTGTTCAAATTACTGCTCAAGTACCTGACACGAATATTAATTCTCAACACCAGTTTGATGAATACGAAGCCTTCTTGGCCACTTGCTTACATTATTCCCTCCGGATTGGCTCAACAGTGAAACTAAAAATGGACTTTCAAGTATCTTCCGTGAAAGAAGAACTTGTGAAAGAAGCAACTGTATTAAAATCTGTGGAAGTTTTACCTTGCAATTATCTTGTGGCCGGACATTCCGCAGTTTTTGTTTCTTCACACTTGCTTATTATTGGTGGATGCAATCAGCAATCGGAACGGTTAACACAATTTGCAACGTTCAAGTATTCATTCCCTGCCGGAAATATCGAAACGAATCCTATCTTTATTGGTAACAAGTCTATAGCTAATGAAAGACTTAACACCGCTGCCGTGTATGTTCGAACTGTCAATGTTGTGTATATCTTTGGTGGAAGAAAATCTCCAAAGATGCCGTGTAATAATGATTTGATAGGAATATCGCTGAATGGAAAATCTAACACTTTTGACTCGGACGGTTCTCTCATTCACTCTACTTCCCAGGATCGCCCTTCCGAACGATGGAGGCACTCCATGACCAGTTTTATTGTTGATCAGAATGAATATCTCTTTCTATTTGGAGGCAAAAATGCTGAAGCCGTAAGATCTTACAAAAATCAGTTATTTGCGCATGGTATTACGCTGTTACGGGAAATATCATAACACCTGCCTAATCAATTTCAGGTTTTTGGGGATTGTTGGATTTTTGACATTCGGACTTCCATGTGGAATGCTGTGAAATTTCCGTCTGAAAAGAATCCTTCTGCCCGCCATTCCCATTCTATCTGTGATGATCCAAAGAGAAATTCCGTTTTCGTGATTGGAGGAATTAGCGGGAATGACCTCAGTTTATGTGATGATACAATTTGGCAATATGAGTATAAAGTGCAGCGTTGGACTAGATGGAATCAGAGTAATTTGGTTGCACAGAAATGTGGTAACGTAGCACTGATTCATGGGGACAATTTGATGATCTTGGGTGGGTACGGAAATTCATCTTGTATGGTTGCGGAACATTTTCTAGCTTTGATTAACTTAGAAACCAAAATGGAATCACTCTTCAAATTGGTACGTTATTGAAATGTTCTATTAGTTTTCAAATATTCTACTGCAGAAACCCCAGACATTCTGAGTAGATTAATCATATCATATGTTACTATTATTTTGTTTAGGAACTTGGGATGAATGAGATGTTTCTACCGTTTGGATTTTCTGCTGTTCTAGTCAGCCATGAAGAAACTTGTGATAAAAACGTTTCTTTATTAGTGTTCGGTGGTGGTGGGAATTGTTTCTCATTTGGAACTCATTTTAATAAATTCATGTTGAAGATAAAATTACCAATCAGTTGAAAAGTATGTTAGTTTTTTTAGTTATACGACATAATTACAATAAATATACAGAAGGTTAAATAAGCCGATTTGAGTGCAGCCTTTTCAAATTCACTGTATGAAACCGCATTGGCATTTCTCGAAATTGTAGTTCTACATTTACATGAATTCTACAAAGCTACGACTCATTAAAAATTATTTAACGACAGTTGAAACGACCATAAACTGTGGATTGTTTAAAATTTTCACAATCTGCAATAACTTGTGCCATATTTTTTAATGTTTAAGATTTAGGTGGGCCTATATTTTTAGAAATCACATTTTGAAATAATTGCGTAATATAAATATACTTCCTACTAGATATGGAGAAATACTAAATTTTTTTTCGTAATATGAGCAGTTGGTTTTGGCAGGAGGAATTTTACGAGTCCACAATTAAAGTGGCACTTTACGAAACCAATGTAGCTTATTCTTCCAAATCTATAAAAATGACAATCAAAGTTTGGAAAACTATTCGGTTGCAAAACAGCACATTACTTTATTTTAAAACTCCAGATGTTGCCGAAACTATTTAAGGCACAAAAAAATGATAGAATGAGACCAAATTAGTAGCAGCTACCACTGCAATCTCTTTTTAACAAATTCTTAGTGTTAACTTTCTGAAAATTCCGGACTGACATTTTTACCAATACCGGCTCCTCGTTTTCTTTTGGAAATAAACGGACACTACTGCACAAAACACAACTATTTCTAAGAGAATGTTGGGGACGACAGGTTCTGCAAACGTTTTACGTTACGTGTGTCTTCTATTGGTGTGTACTATCGGATAGGTTATGGTTATTCAAACGATATCTTTAATTATAATGGTAGCCGGAAGTAAGGTGTTTGGGAACTGCCCTTATCGTTGGGCCCGTTCGAGCAAAATTAGAGCAATTGATACTTTACTGTTATCTAGTAGAAATTATACTGGAAAAATGTTTATTAAAACCGGTTAGGTAAATTGGGCTCAATTTGTACCGGTGTGAACACATAGTGTGATTTTCGAGATCTCTCACATATCTTTGTAGTAGATTTCCTAGAAATGCTAAAATTTCTGCATTGTCGTATATCTTAGATTCATTTTGAAAATTGTTGAGCAGGTGTTCGTATCCAGTGTGATTGGACGCTGTGATGACGAAACTTGTTCGAAAGCGTGCGATCTGACGTGCTTGAACAACGGCACGAAAGGGCGTTGTGACGAAACCAAGCTAAATCCTCTGAAGGATAACGATTCTACTTGCTTTTGCGATAAATGTTCTGAGGCCACGGTAATCCTTGTATGAAATATATGCGATTTCTTATTCAAACTGTCACTCATAACAATGTGTCTTAATTTCTTTTACAGCTATGTGATCTGCAGACTCAGGCAAATTTTGACGGAACATGTGTTGGGCCACCTAAATCTCATGATTCTTGTTCAGCAGAGAACTGTCCTATTGAGTTTTTTGCCGGAAAATTTTCATTTCCTCATCTTTGCACTATCAATTCTAAAGAAATTTGCATTTGTATGTGTGTAAATGGGATTGATTTCCCATCTTTTTGCCCGGTCAAGTCATTTCTTGACTTTTTCCGTAATTGATTTTACCTTTGAATTACAATGTGTAATAAACTAATCCATCATTTTATCAGTGTTATGGTATTTCGTTTTACCTAAAATTGTTAGTAGTGTTCAATGCGATTTAGCGGGCGCTAGCTTGCTATAAACTAATTTCATTCAGCCTAACAAATTAAATGGTTTAGCTTACGTGGTGTGTCTCACACATTTTTATTAATATTTCTCTGAATGGACCAGAAAGCATGTTTAAAATTTTACTACCACATAAGTTTATCCGCTGAAGAATCTCTTTATACTTTTTTTTCTATTTCAAGACTTGATTCTTGAGTCATTCTGGTTTTTGATTGACAAGGGTTTATGGTAAAATGTTAGAACAGTTCGCTGGTGGCTAAGGCGCTGATTCGGGGGTCTGGACAAGGGGAATGAGACATTGAAGTGCACACGGAAAATTTTTGTTCCGATTCGGGCGACCATAATAACTGCGCCTTTAACACATAGACGCGTACAACAGAATTTTGAACCATGTCTCATCACCCTGAACAGAATGAAGTATTCCTTTGCTAGCGTAGACGTTAAGATTTATTTCCATTTCGAATCATGTACAATGCAAGAAGAGTTGGAAAGGCCAAGCGATAAAAATACATGATGAACTTAAGGCAATGTGATTGCACATTTCCTTTCATTTTGATTGAGTACATTAATGTTCTCAATTGAAAATAACTAATTTGGACCAATTGAAATGATATAACCTTTACCCTCTCTCTGATCTAGTTCACAATCTGCGCGTCAGAAACTCTATTTAGTTCCACGAACAGAAGTCGCCGGCAGTTGTTAAAGTATACGTTTCTGAAGAGTCGTGTTTTTAACTTTATTTTCGAAAGAGTTCAAATATATTACGTAATGGACGGGAAAATTGTGATTCTCTTGTTCTTGGTTGCAATGATTTTGGGTAAGGCGTGTGTGCGTGCTTACAGAAATTACAGGTCTGGAGAGTATACATTTATGTAATTACTTAAAAAAATTGCAGTCCCATCTTTAAATGCTGGAGGGGACTACTTTCATATCAGACAATGTGACAGTAGATGTGATTATTCATCCAGGGGTGAGTGTTTTCACCATGTAGAAAATTTCTTTCACCAAGGAGAAAGTAAAATTGTTTTCTCGCTACGTTTTTAGTCTCATCTGTTCTCATGACTCGTCGGTTTGATTTGATCATTTGTTGTTCATTGTCTGTAGCTATTCCTTTTGCTGCAAGTTGCTCGGATTGCTGCAGAAGTAGAGGATTCAAGAAAGGAAAGTGTGGAAATTTTGGGTGGAAGGATTGCAAGTGTAAAACCTTCAAGATGAATCCCTTCGATCTGATTTTCCATTGAACATGAAGGAAACTCAACCAGAAAATTCAAATATTTCTGTCAAGTCTTAATTTAAAGTAGAATTTCTCTATTTAAATGAAAGTGAAAATTGTAATTTAATTAAAATATCTCTAAAATGCATAAAGCTACTACGCGTTAGTTCGTAAAAAGAAAGCAAGACAAAAGATTAGTTCTCTTCAACGTAAGTCTCAATTTGAGCACAAATACCTAGAACATGTGAAATTGGAATTATAATTTTCGCATTACTTTTGGTCCTGATCAAATTAAATTATTCAATAAATATTTCCAAAACAAGCTAGTACCGCCCGTTTCATTGTCTCTTTATTTGGCATCCATAATACTTTTTTGATATTATAGGAAGGTGTAAAATTAAATGATAGTCATTACTCCGTATGAGAGTATTGCTACGGCTAGTTCAGGCATATGGAAATGCGTAAGCAAGTTTAATTCGTTTTTCGACCGGAAAAAGCTTCCAAATTCTGGGTATATCCGAGTGAAAAAAATAAAAACTCATTTATTGACAGATCTCAATTCAGAAGCTGGGCTATTCTGACCTTCAACGCAACGTAATGCATTAATAGATTCTAAACAAAAGTTGCACAGAACTCTTTATAGTTTTATCCTAGCACAACACAACATCCATAATTAAATCCATTCAGCCAGTTATGACGCACTGAAATAATGACGGAAAATGCCAGACACGGAGACACATCGCGTTGTACTTGTACAGTTTTACATAAGGTTCTGCGTTCTTCGCTCTTGCAAAGAATTTGCACAATTTTTAATGTTCTAAATCATTTTAACTATGATTGGAAAAATCATCATACTAACGTGCTTGTCTGCAACCGTTTTGGGTAAGTGAATGTGCGCAAGAGTTAAATAATCAAGAAAAAATTAATATTTCTTAATTGTTCAAATATTTGCAGTTCCATCTTTAATGGCCTCTGATGATTATTTTCACGTCCGAAATTGTGACAGCACATGTGATTATACATCCAGAAGTGAGTAATTTTGTCGAATTGGTGATAAACTAGAAAACACGAATCATACTAGTAATTTGATTGTGTATTTCTGTAGTTATGCCTTTCGTTACCAGCTGCTCGGACTGTTGTAAATACAGGGGATTCGTGAAAGGAACATGTGGAAATTTTGCTTGGAAAGAGTGTAAATGCATAATTCCTGGGATGAATCTCGTTATAATTCCTCATTGAACTCAAAAATTCTATCCTGCGGAAAAATTCAACCATCTAAACTATCCACCGTATGAAGTTGTGAAAGGGGTCAAGTATTTTTTCTTAACTCAAATGAAGGAAAATACTTTCGCCCAGAAGTTACCACCTCGTGTGTTCGACCTTGTGTTTTATGTAATACGATTTGTAATGTGATCAATAAAAGTTCCATTTCAATATTAATTCCCTGGTAAAGATAGCGAATAAAATATTATTATAACGAATAAGCCCAGCACCTGTACACGTCAGTTGATTATCGTTATTACAGTTTTTTACAGAATCCCTCAAGTTGTCATTCCTATTTGAAATGTTCCTGGTTGAGAGAGGATAGGCTTCAATATTGGTGGAAGGATAACGGAACCTGTTGGAACTGAAGTATTAAATTTTAATTATAATGAAATAACATCGGACTCAAAATTACATATTTTATTATGACTTTCTGTAATTTAAACCCAATTCTCTTAGGACTCCGACTCATGTGCTGTTGTTGAATTGGACGATGATAATTAGAAACGTTATCACTTGAGTTCCAATCTAGACAAAAGGTGATATCAAATCAATAGGACAACAGTTGACCTTGACATGTAGGTGTGGCTAAAAATTGATGGTGCGTTTTTCATTTAAACAATGTGTACAGACATGTATTGTGTCAATTCATTCATATTTTTTTTTATAAAATCGAAATCTTCCAACTGATCTCAGAATTTGTGAATGTTTAGTTTTGGTTTGCTACGTGTGTGGCTTAGATAGCTCTTTGAATATGTTGTCTAGAAGGTCCGATTTACTTGGCGGACAACAAATACTTCAATCTGAGTTACCCAATAATAAACGTGATTGCCAGAATCAAGGATGAGTATAATTAACAGAATATATGATTGAGTACACATGAATTAGACCATTTCTCATGGTCTACAACTACAATACAACAACAAAAAAACTAATTCTCGTACAGAAACAATTAGTCGCTTGTTGAATATGAAAACATTTCCAAGTGAGATATCCGAAGGATGATTCTTAATAAGGGTGAATAGAAACTTCAGCTGAAAAATTAAATGAGCATTCAGGAAACTCAACTTATTTAACATGCGTAATATCAATACACTTGAACTTTACTTCTGTCAACGTTGACGGATCAGATTCTCTGTCATAAATTTCGAGTAGGTTCTCCGCAATGAGTTGTTCCTAAAAATTTGTTAGTCTTACAATTAAAGATTCCCTGTTCAAAAAATTTGATCAGATTTGATTTTGACATATAAAAGCTAATTTTGTTTCTCGTACCTTTTCCGCTACACGTTCAGCCCATATCGCTTTCACAAAGAGACGCGTAGTGGAAATGACACAGAAAGTTCCGGCTGCGCCAAATCCTTGCCACATTTGTGTAGCCTTCTGACTTACAATAAATATTAGAAAGAATAACGTAAGAGAAAGCTGAATGGATACCGAAATAACACTGGAAATCTGTTGTGGTGTTTGATATTTCCCTGTGAGTTTCACTTGTTTTCGAATTAAATTTATAATATGAGTCCATGCTTTCACTTCCTCAGATTTACATGTTATCCATGGACTTGGCCGCTTGTACTGTAATGCGATGGCATGATTTACCTAAAGAAAGTTCATTTCGCGTTAAATCGTGCAAATTGAATCTTTCTCCCTAATTTGCATATCAATTTTAAGGTAAAACCTGTTGAAAAGTCTCCGCCAAAGATTTGTACATCAAGATAACTTTGATATCCTCGACAATTGTGACAAATGTGATTGATGAATAATAAATTAACCCAAAGAATGCCCTAAAAGCCATGTTTCCAATAACAGCGTACAATGATTTGTTGCTGATTGTAGCGCCCATAAAAATGACTGAGGGCAGAAGTGCAAAGAAGAATATTATTCGTCGCTGAAAATATTTGATCGTACTGACAAATTTTGACGTGTGCAGAAATATGTGGTTGAATTCAGACTGAATAGAACTCCAATTATTTAACCAAATTATAAGAGTCGATGTAGTGAACCAATCAGTAAATATTTCAAGCAATACAGCAGCAGGTATCGTCACTGCTGCTAAGAAACCAGTAATTTCCACGGTTGGTCCGATTGGTTTGTCAGGAGACTCATAGAAATATTCTGACATATTATGTACGGTGGCAGTTGATGATCCAAAAGTGGAGCGAATCCTAAGAAAGTTGATATGTTAATACATTCGTTGTGTCCAATTTTTTTAAAAAAAACTCACATTCGGCCACGCCAATCCAACCGGAACGAAATATTCAGAAAATAAAATATCCAACAGGATGAAATTAGAGACCCAATGATGACAGTATAAATGAACGTAAAAGATTTGATTTTAACAGTGTAATTTCGTATGTTTTTAGAACTCCTTTCATGAACAATCGGGCATCTCCCAAAAACTCTCAAGATTAAAAGTATTGGCCAAAATTGTTCACAAGTGACGGGATCCAACTTCTCATAAGTACATTCAGTTTTGGATAGCTTGGAAATTTCGCTGTTTGGCAAATTCTCAACTTTTATACCCTCTGCCATACTGATCCGCGTTCCTCGGTCACCTCAATAAAACTGATTAGCTCAGAAAACACAATATCGGCGAAGATAGAATTAAATCGCTTCATCAATAAATTGCTAATAGCTGGTATATTGTTCTTTTTATTTTGCAAAGGAGTACACCACTTCTGATCACAAAAGATTGCAAAAACACTAATTATTTACATTGGTAAAACTGTACAAATGTTTTCGCTTGTTTGTGCTAGTCAAAAACCGATCGATTTGGTAAATGGGATTGCCTTTGTTCGGAGTAATTGTTTTGCATGTATACGCATATGAAGATTTAAACTCCTAAAGCACAGTATACAAGTTAATTCACAACACTCGTAATTGGTCCAATTCTTACGTGATGCAACCCAATGTATTTAATCTACCCTGTTCTTTAGCCCAAAGTGTATTTCTTCAATAATAGATTAAAAATTATTCAGCACACATTAGTCAGTTTTTGAATCATTTAATGTCTCATCAAACCTCATGATGTAAAGAAATGTAATAAAAATGGTAACCCCGTTGTT
>JAQGCB010002602.1:0-11228 GCA_034698835.1 Protaphorura tricampata | reverse complement strand
TTCACAAGGGACAGAATTCTGACATAAAATTTAGGTGGAAGGTAGAAATTCTTCAAGATAAATTTAGAGCACAAAACCTTCCTGAGCACAAATACATACAAACTGGTTTTTGGCGAAATATTTTCGGGGAGGAACACCTGTCGAATTAAAACTGGTAAATGTGAACTAAAATAAAATTGGTATGTCGGTAAGACCTCAGATTTTATTTTGACGATTAAAGGCTGATTTGAATTTTACGATCGAAAAACTGCCCTTGTGAACCTGTATGGAATGTTAAGGAAGGAAAAGGATCGATGAATCTTCGGCTAGGAGCCGGAGGAGACTTAAGGGTATTTTTGGTTGCCTATACATAACATGTACGTACTTCTGTAACCCTCGTCTGAAAATCGAAGACTGACTTGTAGAGTATTTGCCTCTTGGCTGGTGGTACGGTTCGGTTGGCTGGCATTGGCGTTGGCGTCTTGAGACGACTTGTTGAGCCGACGACTCCGATAATTGACATGAGTTTTCATTTTCGAACATTTCAAAAATTGACTTGAAGGGTCAGGTGCACCACCACACCGTAGACTTGACTACAGGCGGAATTGTATTGCATTGCATTGCATTGTTGTAAGTAATGAATGCTTTTTGGGGTAAGTACCTACGCCCTTGACTAACATTTTGTGTTAACTGTAAGGGTCCTCTCCACTCTAGCCCTTCGCCCTTACTAATAATAAATTCCCGAAACCAAAACTAAATGGTCTCAAGGGATGCGGATGGGGATGGATTCATTTTACCGCTTCGTAAATGGATTTTCTTCGGTTTTAAGTTATAACGTATTCTTATTTCCCCCTTTCTTCGTCTTGGAACAATGCAATACAATACAATACAATAAAATCCGACACGGTGTTTCAAAAATGGAGAACAAAAAAATATGTGTATGTCAAAAGTTGACCCCGTTGAGTTTTGGAGAGAAAGGAAGGCAGGGAAGGGATGAAGAAAGATCTACCTGCATTGTTTTGGTAAGGATTTAAGCGGAGCGTCAATAAGCCATTAAAGAAGTCAGTCCAGTCATTGATCATTCGGTGAAGGTGATGTGTTTGAATAGAATTGTATTGTGAAATAAAATAAATGAAGCCAATTTTTGGGTTAAAAGGGTCCTTAAGAGCTAAGGGACGCGACGTTGTACGTGTTATTACTACTATTCCAACTTTCCAACTACCTGAGCAATAAAGGCATAAAGGAAGGAACAACTATTAGACTCTAATTGTACGACAATTACTCCAAATATGTGAAACGATTTTGCTTAACAATTTATTTTTCATTGAAGTTGGAAGGTGAAAATAATTGTAAAGCAACCAGTCGCTGTAATTCTAAATATAATACAGTAATAAAGTCGAACCTAACCTGTCTCATGAAGGGTCAAAGGTCACTTCGTTGCTCTCCCTAATGTAAATCCAGAACGCGCACAAAAAATAACGCAGCAAATACACGAGTCAGTCACAGTCCCACAGGGTCAATGAATATTTTGGGTTCTGCGTGAAATTATAACGCCTATTTATCATTAAATTGTATTATAGTTATTCCAGATTATCAATTAAAGATGCAAGTTCGGTCAGTCGTCGTACAGTTTACATTTGTATATTGAAAATTTTAATTCTTCATTAATTCTTGCGCGTTGATTTTTGCTTAGCACGATGAACAGAAATCCATACCAAAAGTTCCGTCCTTAATCGTAAGTCACTTAAATCCACCTATTAATAATACATTATTACATCAGAAAAACTTGTGGAAAATATGAGTGGTACTCAATGTGCTAGAGGTACATGTCATGTCGAACAAAATAAGGCCCGGTCCGGTCGTCTTAGCCAGGAGGTTGCTGAGACAGGTTTTGCAACAGGTACAAGTGTATAACCAATGTTGTTTGTACGAGATCCCTTAAATAGTGGTAATCTCTATGTATATTTATTTATTCTCGGTTTTAGTCATGAACAAAAGATACGGTTGATTAGTTGAATGTTAAATTTTCGGTCGTGGACTTGGTGACGTCCATGTCAATGTCAATGTCACGTTTTAAAAGGAAAGAGGTTGTGCCTGTGCGTGCGGAAGAAAAAAAAACGTAAGAAAGTGTGGATGAGATTGTCCTATTTGTTTTGACTGGGAAGAAACCAGTAACCAGCTGCTGAAACTGTCGAACTTTTACAATGAAGGACAAGTTCTGAGAGCATGGACTATTTGTTTCATCATTTATCAGTGCAATGGTAATGAGACAGGGACAGGCAAGTGTTCCAGTCAAAATGGGTATCGTTGTTTTAGTTTAACCCATGAATACATGCATGCATAGGGTGGTTCGATCAATTTCCTTTGATCTGTTCCCCTGCCTAATATCCATGATAATCCTTACACCACCCTTTTCCAGACTTAAGTCTTCTTTTTATTTTATGACCCGTGGACTTACTTTGACTTGTAAATTCTAAAGGTTGGCTTTGGGCTGCTGCTGTTCTATTTACTTTGACACTCACGTGCGTCACTTTTGTATGTCATTTCATGTCAAAACAGGGCAGGCCAGGCCATGATGGCAAAGGGCTCTGAATCTGAACAGACATAGGGACTCAGATTTCTACTTTAGGGTCATTCCCCATGCCATATACCAATATCGGTACATTTTACTTCCCTTTCCATTCGCTTTCGTTATCATAATAGTTTAAAATCTTTTCTTGACAGAGTTGACTCAACAGAATACATTGACATTGTTTTTCATGATGGATGCCCTTAAATTGACTGTCACAAAACAATTAGTTGAAGAATTTCGGTTCAATGATAATAATGGATGAGAATACAATCATCGTCCTCGTCCACGAGGCATCATCGTATTCTTATCTTATCAAACTATGCTTGCTTATAATGTTGAGAAAGGTCCATAGGAAAATAGACAGCTGAAGAAGAAGAAGAAGAAGAAGAAGAACTTTTATTTTTATTTACAACATTTATTACCGTCTGCTATCAGTTTTCAAATTGACCCTTAACAATGTAAGTGTACGGCGATGCAAATGCAAATGCATTGGAATATAATGGTTTTTCGAAATATTTAAAAGGATGCTGACGGCCGCTGATTACTGAAACGAATTGTTTCGCCAGAAGCGTCGTCACAATTTAAGAATTCTGACAAGGGATACGAGTACGATAACAAGGGAGGTACTTTTAGTGTATAACTCGGAACCCAAGTGGTCACATCAAATCCAAAATGTCGGTCCGGCCAGAATTTACATTTGAATAAGTTCCTACGTCTAAAATGTACCTGGGGATGAAAATTTACCTTCACAATTACGTATCCAAATAAATTGAACGGTTTTTCAAAGTGGACAACCAGTTTTATGATTATTATTTTGACTCTCTCATAAGGAAAACCCCTGTTGGGGTCGTTTCAGTCGTAGTTGTCATAAACCAGCCGGGCCGGGCCTTAGCGGAATTAGAATTTTGCCTTGCCTTGCCTAAAATGGCTCGAGCGCGAGCGGAGAAACAACAGTGAGGAAATAAAGTAACAAAATGGGAGCGGTTGGAGATTTTGTCTTGTAATTGTATGTCTGCTGTGCTGTGATTTTGACTTTGACCCGACACACACAAGAGGTCATAAACTTTTTGGGACTACGGGGCAACACAACTATTAAAACTGGTTAAGCACTGTTGGGTACTTTTGCAAGGCTTTGCGATTGTTATGAGTTAGTCACCAGCATTGTTGTACAAATAGTGGCTGGAAAATGCAGGTAGCTAAGAAATCGTACCTTGTAGGATGGACGACGGACCTTACCAGTTTTGGGTCTAAATGTATCGCTACAGCCAAAACTTGTTTTAAAAGAAAATACCGAGGGTCAAAAAATACCAATGAAATGGTAAGGTCCCTTTTGTTACTGAAAAATAAGCATGTCAAAAAACTTTATGAAGCGATAAAAGTCAGGGACAAAGTGTCAACTCGTCAACCTATGTTATTATTCTGGACGGACGGGTCGAGTCGTCAATCATCGCGATACGCGCACCGTACATGCACAGGTGAACCCAAAATATTGTGAAAACCTTCTGATTTTCTAAAGACGAGTCAAAAGTCTCCAAAATCTTAAAGGTTTACTTTACTACCATGGACTTTTGTTGAAAATTGTTAAGTGTGGTGGTAAAGTTCTTTGACGGGATCATAAATACAATGAAAGGATCAGTCCCTTTTAGAATACATTTTGTGTTGTGTATACGTACTAGAGGAAATAATAAAAGAATCTATGATGAACAAGTTGAAATGTTGAAACTTTTGACTGGAAATGGGTTGTTTTTGACTTTCTGGGTCTAAGTGACCAATATTTTGACAAAGTTCTTTTTGAATATCGCAAAATTGGATACGCCTTATCAAGTTGGCCTCAGGTTAAGGACTTAAATCCATTTTGGATTTTGTGGTTCCACGATTCCCAAAATTTTGTGAACCATACACCCGTAGTATCTTAATGAATTTAAAGTAATGGATGGTCAAAGTTAATAATTAAACGGTTCGAAGGTCATAATCAATCTATGAGTAAAATACTTGTAACATACGAACATTTTTTCACGTAATATTCGTACTAATTAGACAAAAAAGTTCAATATGTCTGTCTATTTCACCATGACTATTACTATTTCCATATCACAGTTTCACGGTGCACGGGTACCTGACGTGATTTCCAATTTTCTGGTAATATCGATCTTTCATTTTTGTAAAATTGATATCTTCCAAAAATCAGTTTCACAAAGTTCATAGTACTCGTACATCTGGAAATTAATATTTTGTATAAATAGTTACAACTTTCGTATAGTTGAGATGAATTGGATGAAAGTCATTCCTTAATTCCTTGAGTAAAGGTAAATGTACACTCTTCAGAAATAGATCGCAAAAGAGTAGCAATTTGAAAATTAAGACTTTACGCCTAGACTGGTTGGTAATTCAACACAAGCTCAATATCCTTAGTCGGTCGACCTTTATTCTTCAGGTTTAATATGATTATGAGGCTATTCTCACAAATACGAATATTGGGTCTGGAATGTAGGGTTATTAATGTGTCATGTCATCGAATTGGCACGCTTATTAAAATTCTAAAAGAACGAGATTCATCATTCCGTTTTGTTGATTTGCGTTTGGTCTGTGAAATTACGCCATTCTACAAATATCCAGCACACTACGTGGTAAAAACCCGGCATCGATTTGCCAGCCGGTTCAACGTACGACTGTGCGCGCCAGGGTTAACGTACTCTTAATGATAATCCAATGTTTACTCTCAGAGTGTGGTTATTTTAACGATAACGGGACACACCGACAATTCATAATTTAACAACATGGGAACAAACAATACTTAAATAAATTGTATGTCTTAAGGACATCAATTAGCTATAGTAATATTTGTTAATTAATTAACTACTCTATTTGAAAATTGGCAATTAAGCTTTGTGAAAAGATTGTGGAATCCGGCCAAGGGTCAATGCTCTCAATTTGTCTCAACCAATACTTTAGATGAAGGAATTTTCATGCTCATTTTGTGTTAGTGTTCGTATTGGTCATGACATGACAATACAATCAAAAATATTAATTATTTGCACTGCACTGTGGCTAATGGGGCGTGGTGTAAGCATAAGAAGCTTAATGTGTAGTCGTAGCGCGTATGCGTGTATGTCATGTCTTATGATTGACATTAATTAACAATTTTTGTTAATTAGAAGCTTATCAGTGTTGTACGTACATGATTGTGCATTGTGCATGTTCGCATGATATGCATTTGTGTTGGTAAACACGAATGATGTGTTTTCTAATTACGCGTGATCACAATTATTTTGTGTTTCGTTTTTGAATATCACAACTTTTGCAATTGGGTTGCTATTTAGACCTCGAGGGTACCCGTAGTAGGACTATTGAACCTATGACAACTGGTCATTGGAGAACTATTTAATAAAATTTAATCCCATACGTATATAGTTAAAAATCCAATGGTCCCAAAGTTTTTTTGTATAGTATTTTTAAAATACCAAATTGTAACTACAAACCAACCAGACGTGAAGAGTTTTCTGATTAAAATGGGTTTTACAGTTTGTAGTTCGTAATAAGAATTCAGTTTTAGTATTCTGGAAGGTAACCCTACTAAAAAATTGATAAAAATTTTTTAATTACCTTCCAGTCCAATCGCACTCTGTACTTTGACTGTGACTTTGACTAGTAGTCGAATGTGGAAGTGGATTTGTGAATGGAAGACCATCAACCGATCCTGGTTGATTTAGTACAGAAATAAAAATCAAGAATAAGATTACAAAACAATTAAAGTTATTCCACATTAGGGTATAATTCAATTTCCATCTGGATTTGGATAATTTTTTGCACATTTCATTCTCAGGATTACGACTTTGTTGACAACATTGACAAGTTTTTCCCTTGCACGCACTCTTACATACAAATCCACACGCACAGGCACAGCCATGGTCATAATCACAATTCTCACTTATTTTTTCAATCATCATCTCATCTTCATCCTCATCTCTTTCACCAGCAGCAGAATTTCCTGTTTTTAACACATATGCACATGCAGTTCTAGTCGTAGTAGTAGTAGTGTGAGTAGTGTCCATTTTAATTTCACGGAAACTTGAACTTGTCTCATTCCAATTCCAATTATGTGGATAACTGGTCAGTCCACTTCCAAGTTTAAGTTTCCAACAAACCTCGTCCACGTTCCAAGACTCGTCACAAAACTCAGACTCCAAACAACAACAACAATTACGATTAGAGTTTCTACTACGTTCACTCTCTTTTATGACCAAGACCATTATTTTGTCTCACTTCTCATACAAATTGGAGTCAAATTTGCATCACCAAGTGACTCAAGTTTTTTTTTAAGAGCTCTCACAATTAGTCTTTTCCAGTTTGAATTAGTTTTTTTTCTTAATCATTAGAAACAGTGGAGTCCATTTTTTTAGTTGTGCAGTTTTTCAAAATAATATGGTTTTTGGTCTAAACCTGGAATTATTTTTCACAATCGTCTTGCCGTGAAATTTTTTCGAAATTTCTTCCAAATCAAATCAAAACCTTTACAGGTACAGGCACTTCCTGCTAATTCAGGAGTCTTAAAAAATTTCAATGCTTAAATTTTAGTAAAAACCAAGATAGTTTTGACGTGCGTGCTTCTTGGCCAACGTCTGAATGGACAATACCGTCTTGAAGACTCAAACGGGTTGAATTATTTCCTTGCCTTTAGGGTGGGCAAGTTTTTGACTCCAGCGTGTGGTACGTTGTCGAAAATGTGTACAGAGAAGTTGAGAAAGTACTTAGTTTTTGTATACACACACGACCAGCATGCACTCTCTCAGGATTACAACATAAGTGCATTTAACTGGCCTTCAAATTACTTCCACTACAAAAGTAGTTTAGTATATGAATGCAATGTAGTGGAAGCATACGGATTACTAATGCTAAATCAACCGTACCGTGCCGTGCCCCCCGAAAAATATTAGGAAGTTAACTCTTTGAGCCCTAGCTCCTAATACAATGGGAACGGCACATTTACACTTAGCACTTTGTACACAGTCAAGTGGATTGTAATTGCATGGTAGGGTTCTTAAGTGCAATATTGCATTAAGAAATTATAATCAAAAAGTCTGCAGCTAAATCACCAGGGAGGATGGCGATCGGGTGGCTATAAATGAACTTTACAAGAAATGAAAGAATTTCTGATTTTTTAAGAACTAATTATGCTGCTAATTAATTAACATTCATACGAAAGTGTCAAATATATTAAATTTTATTTCATGAGTACAGTTATTTGTAAGTAGATTAGATACCTCCGATATAACGAGGTGTCACGGGCAGCAGCGTATAGGATGTATGATTTGACAGAACATAAGTTTTTCAAGGACCACTGATTTGCATTTCTCGCCGTTACGTATTTTTGAAATCAGGGACTTATGCTTATTTTGAATTGGTTTAATTGTACTAATTACGTGATTAGGAAATTCGGCTGCAGTGTTTATTAATTTATGAAAGATTGGTTTACCAGCGATCCATAGCGAGTGGTGCGAAAAAACTCCAGACTACAAAAACCTAATTAGACCAGCCACCGTATTTATATGTGCGAATCGTACTCCTCACATGAAAAGATGTAAGGAAAATTGAAGACAAATCACCAGACAGTCAACATTTCAAGTATGACAAGAACAACTAATGTTCATAGATTGTATTTACTGGATATCGAGAAATAAAATCATGGCCATAAAGCTAGGAGATTCTTGAATTATTGAATTAAAGAATACTTCTACATAATTCTGAGATAAAAATGTGCGTTTTTTATCATAAACTATAATGTAAACTTCGAAATAGCCTACAAACCTGGAAATTAGAGTTTTCACAATATCATATTTGGTATTTATATTGGCAGCCGCCGAGTCAGCCAATAACCCATAAAATTCCGAACTACTTTGTACTACATAGTATCACCGTTAATGATCTTACGGCTGCTTGGCTCCATGTTCTTGTAGTCTACAGTTTTTTTTTTATTTTTACAACCCAGGGCTATTATAATGAAGGATGAGTGAGACAGTCATTTCATTACTGTGCATGCATTAGCATGCATACAACAAATTCTACTTTTTAAATCCTTGACTCCAGACAAGACACTCCGCACGTGCCAAGCCCATAATTCCGGAACCAGTCCTTTTTACACATTCGACACTCGAAACAATACATTGTACACTTTGTATTTTGCATGTAAAAACGTAAGCGTGCGTGTAAGAAATAAATTAACAAAGAAGACAAGAACAATTTGACCTTTGACATTCACTTCATTTCATTCAAAGCAGAGAAGAGATCGAAAGAGTGACCGCCTCTAATCGTGACCGGGAGGATTTGCCAGAAGTGTGTACAAGTAAAGAATACAGTATGAGTTGTGGCACTTTGTATTCACAAATTCACAATGAGAGGTATATTATTAGGATTCACCCTGTATATAATGCTTGCGTGTGTCTGACGTGAAAATTCTGATCATAATTATTGATTTCTGATAGTAAACGATAAAAAATTCAAAATAATTTTTGGGACTTGCATAATCAATAACACACATTAATTTCCTAGTCAGAATATACAGGGTGTATCAAAACCAACCATGTTTCTTACATTAGATTTTATTTAAATTTGAATTGAGATAAAATATAAATCATATTGTAACTGAAAGAGTTAATGGAATTAATTAAAAGATGTTTGGTTTTCCATGCTTTGATTGAAAAATATTAGGTTGCACTAAATCCTCCATCGATAAATAGGCTCGTACCATTCACCATTGGAGCCACATCACTGAAAATGGTCAAAATCAATTTTTAATTTCAAAGTTCAAAGGATGTATGCATTTTTATTTGGAGGATTTTCATTGTACGTGTTATCCATCGCGTTTTCTCACCTGAGCAAAAATAAGATTGAATTCACAGCATCATCGAGCTCTGCAATTCTCCCGAGTGGGACCCTGTTCACGATGTACTTCATTAACGCTGCACCCCCTTCTGCCTCAAAATAAGGTCTTGAAATATCCGTCAAAATAAAAATTGGGTTGATTGAATTGACACGGATTTTATGTTGTCCCAATTCCACGGCCATGGACTTCGTCAACATGTCCACTGCTGCTTTACTTAAATTGTAGACAGTTGATTTTCTGGAACCAATTCGTGATGCCTAGAATAGAAAATGAAAACAAATCAATTCATTTTAGTGTGCCAAGAATTATAGCTAATATATTTGTGCTCTTCTGGACACAGGTGATCTGAAGTTCAATTGATCTGGCTTTTATGTAAATAGTGATACAAATCTGTGAGCTGAAATTCCGTAAAATCGTACCAAAGAAGAAATATTGACGATACTCCCATGAATCCCAGCATCGATCATTCCTTGTGCAACCACTTGTGACACATTAAGCATGGCCTTCACGTTAATATTCATCAACCTAAAATTTCAAAATTTTAATTCCCTGCTATATTTTTTGCATACTCATTTGTGTGTTATTTATTGTGTACGTGTACTTACTTATCAAAGTTTCCTGGCGTCACTTGAAAGAAACTCTCCTCAATTGCAATCCCGGCCGAATTAACAAGAGCATCGACTGGGCCAATTTCTGTGACTGCCTTCCGACTTGCATCCCAATCTTCTAAATTCGTTTGGATTGTTCGAAGTCCTGGACACTCTTGAGCCAAAGTTTTTAGTGATTCTTCTTTAAAATCTAATGCGTAGACCAATGCTCCTTGCGCGTGTAATTTTTTACAAAGTGCTCGTCCAATTCCTGTGTAATAAAATTGGAGTATTACTTCTTGTATTTTGGGTCACATTATATTTCTGAAATGATTTAACACGCACAGAAGTACTAACCATTTGCACCTCCGGTCACGAGAACGGTTTTTCCGTACAGTGTAATGTTGAGAGACATTTTTGCAGGTAGAAAATTAGTAATTTCTCCTCAGCCTTTCAATTAAAACTCCAGAGTCTAAATGAATTCGAATTAGACCCAATTAAATACTAAAATTGATGTTAGCTTAAATCAGTAATGGGCAAACCCAATGATTTCACTTGAAAACTTGAGATAAAAATTTATATGGTTTATAAACTGATATAGTTTCAAGTGGCTCTCATCGAAACATGTATCAAAATGGACCTGTCCAAATCAATCTGGGTGACAATGGAGGTGTTGTCCGCCCGTTTCTATGTATCTATACATGAGGTTCAATTTACAATTGGACAGGAGGGATTAATTTAATTGCGTGTCCAAAGTTCATTTCTTTTTACAATGAGATAGGTAGATATTAATAGCCTGGATTTACCGAATGCTTGTAGTATCAGGGGTGTCTGGACTGGAATTATTATACGAGATCTATTGCTCCACGCCAGCTTTTAATTCCCATACTAAAATATATACACAAACGAAACTATTAATCGGTATTCGTGTGATTGATATTTTGAAAAATAAAATATTTCGGACTCAGTGCCACAATGTTGGACTACTTTCCGGGACTAGTCTGCCTTGGTTAAATAAATCAACGTTGTATTTTAGAACATCGAAACTGAAAAAAAACTTCACGAGATTCACGATGAATTTAGCAGATTGGCCATGGGAGTGCTTGAGAATGCCATATTTTTCGAATGTACTAACAAGGTAAACTATTTGGGTGTTCTAAGCGTTCGGTAACCGGACCAAACTTTTTGGGTACCCTTGGTCATCCAAATG
>JAQGCB010002601.1:0-11235 GCA_034698835.1 Protaphorura tricampata | reverse complement strand
ATGGTGACTACTAAAATGGTTAAGGCACATCTCTGAATTTATTACCAGAGTCAGAGAAAACTGTAATTAAGGAATGCTTAAGTGAAAATTATAGTTAATAATAAATAATCAGGAATATTATTTGTGATGCACTATATTATACACCTATTTATTCCCCGTGTGAATGTATAGCTTTGAGAGCAAAGAAAATTACGATTATAGTTTCTGTTATGTCCAACCTTTTACAGGTATTTTGGAACTGTTTCGCTTTAGATGTTGATTATGAACCAACAGTAATAATTGTTGTACACATGAGAGAAAAAATTGCATTTCTGTTTTGGAAATCTATAGATTTTGCATTTTTCATAACTACACGTATTTTCATTTTTGAACATTTTCGTCCATACGTCAAAATTGACCCTAATAGTAATTCTAATGCTGGTTTAATCTAATATTTTAATTCCGTGAACGCGTGCCAACACAAGGGACTGACATAATGACACCTTTCCATTTTAATTTCTTGACATTGTTGGTGGACGCTACATAAAGAGTTTCACGGATTAAAATTTATGCTGACATTAATAGAGCGAAAATAATTTAAGACTCTTAATTCATTGGAACTTCCAACGTAACAAATCCTAAGGTATGGACATGCAGGAACACAAGTCGACGAAGTGCACCGCATTACTATAGTATGTAGTTGTAGTGAAGATTGAATGCACTGTAAATCATGATTTCAATGGCTTAGAAAGTTTCTCACAAAATGCTGTGGTAAAAGTTGGAGAAAGTACAAAGGAGAGAATAAGTACAACACTTTTGCTACAGGCGAATGTCGAAAAAAGGCTAGTTCGAATGTAAAGTGGAAAACGCTCAATCTATGTGGTGACAAAAAGTACACAATTGTCCAGTCGATGCAAAACATGGTTCCTTTGTATTCGACTCAATTTCCACTTCGTCGAACCTACAAGCCTCAATTTCGTTGCACAACTTTTTATTGTCTCAAATTTGCATGCTTATAAATTATAAATTTACAGCACTCACCACAACTAAACTCTAAACTCTCCAAGTTGATTCCAACATCGGTTTCTGGAATTATAAAAATAAATATTCCATTAACTCAAAATAAGATAAATTCCTCATGGACAATTTAAACAATTCATTTGCAACACCTTTAAAACCGAAACTTGAAATATAGGGCAGAAGGAAACTGCAAGAAAATTGCAAATTAAAATATCTGGCCTATTTGCTTACTCAGTTAATGGATTCGCATGAGGGGATGTTGCTCTAATTTAAGTCATGAGGAAAAAAGTCAATTCTCTTAGGAATTTACATTTTCCAGAGAATAAAAATTAGAAAGCCCGCCCGAACCAGGTCAACCGAAACTATTGTTCGTGTTGACTCAAGCAAACGAAAGGAGTTGTTGGCTGGAAAAATCCTTCAGATCGATTTCTACAAAGAATCCCAAAAATAAATCTTTGTTCCTTTGGTGAGCGCAAAGAATTCGCAGATTCAATTCTAAAGGTCCTTAAGTGTATTGTTTTCATTTCCCTCCTCTCGAGAGCATACATGCATCGCCTTCATCACTCCTTCATGTGTGCAAAAAAGAACTAGTTGAATTTTAGAACTTCACCCATGGGAGCATTTATTCCAGAGCCTCCCTTGTTATTTACGCGGTGCTTCTTTTCGGTGTAAAATATTTTGGTTCGATAATATGAATTTTCTCGGAATGTTTTCAAAATTCTTATTTTGAGCTAATGTTTTAAAGAAGTCATAGAAAACTTGGAGAAAATTTTTCGGGATTTTTCTTGAGTTGATCTGCCTCGAGTAGGTAAAAAATAGTTTCGTTGTTAGTGCACTGAAATGTACAGTTTCCACCGTGTATAGGCTAAAGTTACACGAAGGTAAGCATGTCTGGCCCATCATTCCATTAATTCGGTTTTATAGCGTGCAGTGCAAGCAAAATTGAATCTTGGCTGAACTTACTGAAATTGGCTTCTTCGCACAAAGCAATCAAGAAATAAAAATGTTATAGAGGATGTGTTCAATAAATTCGAGTCAGACGAAATTGGTTAAAAATTTGATTAAGGAGGAATGGGTAAAATGCTCAGAACTGCGGGGGCAATACGTTGAATCTGTACTGTACTGAAGAAATTCATACGAATATAAAATCCTATAAATCTTTAGACATTCGGTCTGTTCTGTCAATTTTTGCTGGCATATCGTTGTGTGTATTTACTTATAAATGCTTAAATCAAACATCTCCGATTAGATGGGAATGATAAGCTTGAAATGTGGAGGACTAATTTGTTCATTTCCTTGCGGCTTTAGATGAGTGTCAAGATAAGTGTGAGATTAAGCTCGATAATTCCCTTGGGTCGGTAAATATATTTTCTAAATGAAGTTGGTTCATTGATCGGATCGCAATCAGTTTTCCAACTTAATCACACCACCAAATTCTAAACTTGGCAAAATATTTCTTGCTTGTACAGAAAAATATTCCAGAATCATTTTAGACTTGCGACTTTATTTCAGAATATTTATCACAAAATCAGTCCCAGGTAGCGTGGAATACCCTAACGCATACTTCCCCCTCCGAGTGAGCCACTTTGGTGGTTACATTCCCATTCATTCATTGATTTGGAAGGTCCTTTTCCCTCAGACACTACTGCACTCTCAGAACAAGTTAAGGGTTTCCATGACCATGCACCGAAATTGAAGCTTAAGACGAGAGAAAAAAAATCCTTGGAAAAATCGGTTGTGTGATTGTGATGTCTAAAGATCTAGTAAACCTTTATATTCCCACCCTGTCTTTTTTCCTCATGTGAGCTATGTGTGTTGCATGTTGCATTACGTTACGATATTACTTTGCATAAATCTGTAGGGGAGCCCAAAGAAAGTGACTCCATTGTCCAAAACTAACCACCATCAATTTTCAATCTCCAATCTTGCCACATCAATCAAGACAAGAGCTTAAGTCAAATCCATGTCTAAGGGATAAGATATTAGAAAAAAAAAGTGGGAATTCTATTGTTACGCCAGGCCAGTCCCAACAACCAAACCGAACCCCAACATCCAAAAATACTACAATAATGCGCTTCTGGCTCATTCATTCTTGTTTGAGGGATTACTACGAAACTGACTTTCATTTTCTAATACCACACCAAGAAGGCGATAGCGTAGCCTGGGTTCGTCATATCAACTCTATTATTACATAGTAGTGCTATTTAATCGTAAAGTGAATTTAACGTTAGAACAATTTATATCTCAGAATGTCTGTCAGACTTTTACCAGCAAGCGCGTTGTTGAATAGTGTTACGGGTAAATACATTTTAAATGAGACTAAAGATGTTCAGGACGGATTTCATTCCAGTAATTAACATTTTAGACACTAGGAGGGCTGAGATTAAGATAAGTACTACTGCCAGATAGCTCTTAGGAAGAATGTTGAATAATTTAATGAAGGAAATGCTAAAGTTTCTTCTATTTCTCTGACATATCCATTAAATTCGCTTTCTACTTGGACAGGGAGGCGTGATTGTTTTAATTCAAAATCAATTTCAATTTTATCTGAAAACTGGATGTAATTTTATCAATCGTAAAATCCAACAGCTATCGGCAAACTTAACAGCAATTTTTAACCAATACGGAACATCTCATAATATTCTCTTGCTTATTTCTGAATACAGCTTATATTCCTATTTTGATTGAACTGAAGTTCGTTAGTGACAGAAAACCAGGCGAACTGAATAATTAAATTAAATGTTTAAGTACTATCTTTCTTTCTTGTGTTCAAACTAAAATACGGCGAGCTCCCACAGACCTACAAGTGCAATTTCTACTTTAACTATATAATACTATGTATTCATTGACACAGCTTTGAACATTGAACTCAGCCTGTGAATTTTATTAACGATTCAAACGCATTTTCTTTGCCTCAAACGATAAAGTTAGTCATAATTACATACTTTCGGAATTTATTGTGATTTGCATAAGTACTTCGATTCGGAAAGTTGTACTAATATGGGTTCATCAATTCTACACATCTCAGAAAACTGTTATTTGATCTTAATTGTATAAAGTTTCCCAAAGTCACAACTTAGTATTACAAACTCCCGTATTAAATTGTACGATATGCGAGCCGAACATATACGCACGGGGAAAATATTTGTAGAAGACAACATTCCGTAGTATGACTCAGGTTGGTCGTCTCAACTAGGTGAACGTTTGACTCAGGTCATGGGGTTGGATGGATTTATCCTACTGTACTTACGAAATAGAGGAAACCCATTAATTTACTGGAAGAAAGTCCTTGAATATTTTAACGACCGGAGCACTTTCATTTTGAGAGATTCATCCGGAATTCAAACAGGACGTGATTTTCTTTTAAACTCTTCGGATCTTGTTTGATTCAATCTCTTAATTCTTCTAAAGGCTTAAATTCGTCAAACCCTCTCTCCCTTCTTTGAATGAAATTCATCAGACTAACGCAGGGACACGAAAATTGGAAGGACCCACGTTCATCCAAAATTCCCATCGTTTTCGTTTTATTGCATAGAATAATGTATCAAAATTTCTTGGCGATCTTGACTATAGTTAGAACAACATCACCACCAAAATTAAAAGTACACATTAGATATACATAAAATTTATTCAATTCCCTTCCGTCAACACTGTCGCTTGTTCTTCCTCAACTTCAATAAAAATTGTGAACCTAATCCATCACTGTCCCAAGCTTTCACCACAAAGTCATCCAACACTACGGGGTATTATCATATTAGCATTTTCGTTTTGAAGGCAGAAAGGTGCCACCAAAAAGAGCTTGAACATTATTACAATAAATTGAGGTGGAAACTGACTTGCTGCAAGTTCCTTCCGCCGCTAACTGGCGACCTGATGAGATGATGAATGACAATCAAATTGTCATGAGTGGAATTTCAAATAACCACCACGCACAGTACAATCGCAATCTTGTTGCACGCGTACGCTACAGATTTACGTTATAGACAAATTGAATTGAATCAATCTGTAAAAGTTCACGTGGGGAACGAACACGATTGAATTGACTACAAATTAGAGAGTAGCGGCAGCAAACAGTAAGTAGAATCCTTTTTGAAGATGAGATATGATTTTCAAGACACAATTAATTAAAATTCTGACAAATTAAGAACTGGTGGGGGGTCTGCGTACAGTCGGAAGGATGTCTGATTATGCCAAAGCGTTCAGGGTTAGTCATTTCAAGTGCCCTCGCCACAAATATTAAGTCATACGAAAAACGTGGAACCGGGACCGGGATAGAACACTTGACATAGGGAACCGGCAAGGACGGCCTGTGTGTATGATCCTCCCAAAACTTTTCCTATTACTAACCTTTTCCAATATTTGCTCTGCACGATTGGCTACACTGCATGGAATAAAACCACTTCCACAGGTTCTGTAAACCAAAGTCTAAATGTACTTGAATTTTGCCCAGGAAGGAAACCCCTGAGTCTGGCTCTGGTTTACCTGATTTTCAGAGGAAGGAAGGAACTCAGGTTGGGTTATTCATTGAATCACCTAGTTCACAAAAGGTAGACTTACATGATACATATACAAAATATATTAACCTCAAATCTCACAATGAAAAATCCATGATTCTTTGCTTTTCATGTTACACACTGGAAATCCTCTTAAATAGAAAAACTTTTCGGTTCACGAAACTCAATTTCTCAAAACTGTCGTCAGCCTTCATATGCTTAGTGATAAGGACTCAATTCTAAGAATAAGAATGCAATTTCCTAAAGAATTTGATACCCAATATTAAAACACTATCAGACACCTATTTTATATATTCATGCTTACGGATGAAAGAGAAAAATTTCGTGGCGTACAAAATACAAGCCCAAGATTCAGATAAAATCAGCCAAATTAAGAAATCCACAAATCCTTAAAGGCTTCTCTTACAAATGACGACAAAAGCAAAGACGGTTGAGTGAGAGTGTTGTAGTCATATTATACGACGAATCGCGAGTACCTGGACTTTTTGCTTCAAGTCGCAGTCCGTTGACGTTATCCCGACCTAAGCCCTTACTGAGAAATATTTTTCACACCTACTGGCCAGTAATCTTAATACAATCGTTTATCAAATGATTTTCAGTTGAAATTGTCACTCTTCGAGAGCTTACATATGCCAAATTCTCATCATATTCCAATTGTAGACAAATTTTTAACCAGACTGTACAGACGCAGACGCTTTTTGTTCTCTAAAGTTTTTCAACTCTGATTGTTTGGACGATTTCCCCACTCAAACATATAACCCAGCGGCTTGGGAATTGAAATTGGTCTCTTTGGGTGTGAACGAGAATGAATGGACTTAAACAATATCCTGTGTTTTGTGTCCAAGTCACCTAATTTATAGCCTTTGAGCAGTCATTCGAGGTAACATCCTTTTCCGTGTAAAACAAATTGAGTTGAAATTGTCATGCTGAACGGTTGCCAAAAGTACTAGGAAATATTGTCTAATGAACTAAACTAACCAATTAAATTCAGGTAGTAAAAAAAACTGCTGTGTCGGAGTAAAATTAATACATTTTGCTTCATCTGTTTAATTAGAAATCATTTGTATGTGCATTCTGGAAGAAATTGACCTCAACGGTCAGTGGGGTCAACCCATTTTACTTACCAAATTGGAATGGCGTTATTGAATTTCTCCAATATTAACAAGAACGAGAATTTCATCTTAGAAAATGTCAGTTTTCATACATTTTCTTATTCCAACTTTACAGCTACCGTAAAATATTGGCTGATTTGGTACGTGATACTATTCGCCAGTTCCTTTAACGTTTTGGGATTGGCACTGCCAAGCATTGACTTCTGATCATTCGCCTAAGAGTGGAATGGAATTGACTTTTGTTTGAGTGTCCTCAGCGGAACAGCAATGTAATGGAATTGGGAGAACATGCAGTAATTTAATTAGCGGAAATTGTCAACTCGAATTACACGAGTGAATCAAGTGATGCGAATGAGCCAAGCCAAATCACCCAAAATGTATGGAATTTCTTTAATTGACATGTCCAAAATTACGTACGTCGCGTCGTCTGGAGGGACAATAAAGTTTTGTGAAGCCGACACTACTGTCACAAACTTGTGAGACGTACGTGTGTGTGTATGATATATGGCTAATCACAATGGGTTGACAGGTGTTCCTGTTCGGGTCTTTGTGACAGTATCAATTTGATTTATATCCTGTATGAGTTGAGCCGAAACACTTTCAAAAATGAAAGTTGGGCTTTCACATCACTTTCACTTCACTCTCACTCTTACTTTTCGCATTACAACTTTTCATGTACATCTGACAAGTAAACTCATGACAATTGTGAAAGTAGCCCGCTAACTTACATGTTACATCTTCAGATCAATTTCTCCACAAAGTTACGCTCATTCTACACAGTTTTGCATGTTAAATCACCTACTTGTGAACTAACTCAACACAATTTGCTGTAATTAATTTTTAACCAAATTTTTAAAGTACTGTGCTATGCGTGCAATTAGTACGTTCTCGTTCCATCCCTTAGTCACGGACAGGGTGAAATGGTTAACCCTCTTCCTGTATAATTAAATTCTGTCAATCATTCAAGGTTCAACGGGAATACATACACATACGTATTCGTAAAAAATGGTCAACAATTTGACTAATTTGACAAAGTGTCCTGTTTGTGTTCATGTAGCACGAAATCGAAAACAACCCTCTCTCTTTCCTTGATTGGCAATCAGAAACACATCCACATTAATTAATCAAGAGTGAAAATGTGTAGGGGAATTAGGTTGATGATTACAACCCAGAAGCATACGGATCATGAAGTTTCAATACTGTTCAGTTCAGATCAATGGTATTTTATAGCACTACGATATCTTCAAATGGATTGTAATTTTAAATGGACGATTCAATCAATTTTAAACCAAATCATTTTGAGGGACTTTTATTATTTTTGCACCAACAGGGAAACCTCTCTATCGTTATAGAGGTGCCTGCCTATTACTTTGAGGACACAATCGAAAGTGAAAAGTCATTCAGAAATGTTACGTTAGGTTATGTGCACATGTGCCTATTATGTTTGTCTGCCTCCGGACAACAAAGAGTTCGTTCCGACTGAAATCCTGACAACCAACTGAGCCCAAGAGGGGGGAAACTGCTACACACACGGATACAGAGATCAGAATCTGACAAGGGAACATCTGTGTTGTTCCGTTTGAGTCCGAAGCATGTACGCTTTAAAAAATCCAAATTTCATATCGACAAGTTTTTGTAGCTGAATTCAGTTAGTAATTCCAGAATATTTATGAAGCACAACCTGAAAAATACTCAAAAAATGATGCCCACCAAATAATTCTGAGTCAAGCGTCGACTAACACCTTGGGGTGTTACCTTGTGACCTGCCAGCGTGCGTTGTGCCTTGTGCGTGCGTTTCATGAAAAAAAAAGTCCCACCAGGAGAGATCCGCTCCGAAACGACTGACGAAGATCCCTCGGTGATGATGAGGGTTGAAGACCCACCGAAAAGAATACATGATTCCATTCCTAGCCTGCCTAGGAGAATACCCGGTGACTGGAACTTTGAGGAGAGAACTTTGACATGAAGTCCGCAGTCCGCACAACACACAAGGTTATTCTCCACTGAAATACAACTTACAACCGAATTCCCCCTTTACCAAACTCATTTTTTTTGTCTATTACAACTTCTGGACCAAACTTTTGAAAGGGGAATGAAAACGGACATATTGACTGGCGTGTTTTTTTTGAACGAGCCTTCGTTTTCGTAATTCTTAATGAAGGGGCTCGATGGTTGTGTTCCACGACATGAGCACGTGGATTTACAATAATTAATTAAAGAGAGTCTGCAAAATATATTTTTTTTAATTGTTAAGGTTTAGCACATATTTCCTCAATTTATTAAAATGTACATTCGATGCTTGAAACTTATTAATATTTTTCGGTTTCACACTCAATGAACTCATAAAACAATCAATGAAATTGATAAATCAGTAAGTTTAGAAAATGACTTTCAATTATACACATGAATTTTTTTGAAAAAAATAACTTCCACATTGGAATTGTTATGGGCAGGAATCTCATCGACTTTCTTCGACAAATTCCAGGATCATCGAGATTTTTAGGCAAAACAAAGAATTAAACAGCTGTGGCTGGCAAAAATCGGCCCAAATGAGGGATCTTCCGATTATTAGTGAAGTTTAACCGGTCTTATCTTATAAAGAAAATTGCGAAAGATGTGCGTATGTATATATTTTCTCTCACAGTAATGCAACCGAGCAGTGGAAGATCGATGAACGGTACAAGATTGATTTTATGTAACATACTGTTGTTGACAAGTTCCGGCAAAGAAAACCACTTTGAGGACGAATAGTGAATGCCACAGAGAAAAGCGCCTGGAGTATCTGCTGGTATCTTGTAGTTTATATAGTCAGTCCAAGGTGCAACAAAACTGTGGGAATGTAAGTGTTCTGCACAATCCCAACAAAAGGGATTCTATCTTCCAATCTGACGAGAGACTCTATTTGAGTGTCAAAAGATCAAACTAAATTATTCATGCCGTGCAGGTATTTTGGTTATATCAATGTTTAGGCGCCTTATGAATCAAAGCACGTCATTGCACAACTGCTCCTTTTCGGGCAAGACTTGAATTGTTCAACTTCTATTATCCTAGGTTTGAATTTTACATCCGCTAACTCTTCCTTGTAAACAAAGCGGTGAATGTGGAGAAAGTCCGTCAAAGAAAACTAGGTCAAGCTGCTATATGTTGGTCGGATGCTTCCAACTTATTATTACACACCCGGAGATGGGTGAAGTCAAGGAGGAAAACGGCGCGGCATCACAAAAGTGGATTTCAACATTTGCAAAATGTTCTTTCATCTCGTCCATTGGGTCCATAGTCCATGCACTTGTGCAAAAAAAGAGATGGAAATACGTACGCAAATGGAGACTCTTTACATGACTTCACACGCTTTTATATTTTAGCAAGCTTTCACGGTGCGACATCAAAACGACCTACAGGCTTAGCCTAGCCGCCAGACGTGGATCTAACAGATGAACTTCTTTTCTCCTCCATGTAAATCTCAAGTACCAAAGAGCTCGTCGTTCTTTGAGAGAACTAGGGCTCTCAAGTGACGAATAAACACTAAACACATTCTAGGAAATTCCCTCCAGCCATGTTTTGTCCAAAAGAAATCCTTTACTTGTGAAAATATTCAACTTCTCAAATGATTCGTATTTCCGGAACTGACACACTAGAAAAACAGGCAGACATGCGTTAACAATAAACAGGCCAGTACTCCATGGCATTGTGTCTTGAATTTATTATTCCGTTCTAGCACAAAATTCGGGATATCGAAGTTTTTCTACGCAGAGAGTCCGATTCCTCGTGCAGGAATGGTATGGGTGAATTCTTCAGAGAAGATCCGACATTAAAATGGATCAAAAGAGCTTTCCCGATTTTCTGACGCATTATATACTGCATCATAAAATTCAGTACATTAATAAAACATAGACTTCCAAGTACTAAATAAATGTCTCTGTTTATGATCTGCGAAACTAAATCGTACATCTTCGACTTGACTGTAATCTTTCAGAAGGCCATTCAGAAAACTTTGACGATTGGGTTGAGTGAAAGGGGTATATGACGAAAGAACCCGGCGTACACTACACTTGATCATTGATCCTTTCAAGTTTCATTTTAAACAAAATCCTACGCATTAAGATTTCATTATTGTATAAACATTCTGTTCTTAAAAGAAACTTTTGACTCAAAGTGAGTTCAACTTGGATACAAAGTGTCTCATTTAGTGGATAAGTTAGGAAGGATGGAGATGGAGAGTTATGAAAACTACACAGTGCATCCAGTTTAGAACAGGAGTCGACTATTTTGGGTATTCCTATTCCTTCACAACTTTTCCTCCCTATTTTCTGTTCAAAGTTACCATTCTGGGCTTTAAACCTTAGCTAGAGTAGAGTATTTTTTTTGTCTTTCAGAAAAAAAGAAGACAGAAGCAATGTCTGAGAGCTTAATGACCGTGTCTGTCTAGTCTATGACTTTTTTTCTGTCAGTCTCGATAAATTTTATGTATTTCAAACCCCTGACTAGTCGGATTTTTAAATGAATTCAACGTTTTGATACGGCCATTTCAGTTTTATAGTTTTTGGTCGTCCTTACAATTACAATGATTCAAAATTCACAGGTAATGTACCGTCAGACTCCAAACTGATGCC
>JAQGCB010002600.1:0-11242 GCA_034698835.1 Protaphorura tricampata | reverse complement strand
GACCAGAATGTCAGGAACGCAAGAACTCCCTTTGCATACACTTCTTTGTTATTCCACTTTCTGTATATTAAACTTTCCCTTCATTGAACACATTTTGATGCATTTTTCGAGTTCGGTATATAGAGAGTCCACTATACTAATTATTCTTATTACCATTGAACTCATAAAATGCAGTGCAGAATTAATTTTTGATGAATTCTGATTTAAAATATTTGAAAATTTTCAGATGGGTCAAATTCGAAGAAGAAGTTGAAGAGGGAGGTAATCGATGGTCCAAACCACATGTGTCATCCCTATCTTTACACTCTCTTCTGGAGCTACGAAGTATGTTGACCAACAACGTAGTTCTCTTAGATGATCATGCAGAGTCAGTTCCAGACGTCATGGAGTCCATTTTGGACTCTGTCGTCAATAATGGTCAAATGGAAGAGTACACTCGGATGAAGGCCAGGAACGCCCTCTTGAGTTCTTTCCGACATCAACACGAAACTCATTCAAAAGGAGTGGCTGGTATTCCATTGATTCGTTCATTAGCGGATATTGGTCGAATCAATTCTTCCAGTAAAAGTAAGGAAGCAAATCTTTACACAGTTTTATGTATAATCAGGGTTCGATCTCTCCGACACACATGGTAAATTCTAAATTGTATTCTGGATTTTTATTTTAGACTTCACTGATAAGAAAGGTCCAAGTTTGACTCCTAAGAATTTGAGTGGAAGCGATGTTAGACAATTCCTTAATGTTCCAGGTTTGCATAATTAAAATTTTTGTGCTGTCCGTAAAGTTAGCTTTTTTTTCTTAAAAACACATAGTTCTCTTAACTAACAGGATTTGAAACTTATCCAGGTGGGCAAACACCGGCCATTAGTAGAAGTCCGAGTGGAGCAAATCTTGGAGCTAACGGAGATGTCCATTTTTCCAAAGTAAGTATTTCAAATATAGACATGGGAATTTATGTATATACATATACATACAATGGGTTAATTATCGAAATTATTTTGGGTAGGGAAATCTAAATTTTATGAAGAAGATCCCACCAAAAGCAGAGGCTTGTAACATTATGGTGGGTGAAGTGGATTTTTTGGATAAACCCATCGCAGCCTTTGTTCGTCTCTCAAATGCAGTCAGATTAGGAAATTTGACAGAAGTTCCTGTTCCCACTAGATTCTTATTCGTTTTGTTGGGACCAATGGTAAGTTTCTTTAATTTTTTTAAAGCAGACATTTAAAAATACTTAGCCTGTTTGACTACAAATTTTTATTTATTTTATTACAGGGAAGCCGAAACCGGTACCGGGAGGTCGGTCGTGTCATGGCTACATTAATGTCGGATGAAATTTTCAATGAGGTCGCTTACCGTAGCGAAAAACGGGAACATTTACTGCAAGGATTAGATGAATTCATGGAGGCTGTCACTATTCTTCCTCCAGGGGAATGGGACCCAAGTATTCGAATCGAACCGCCTGCAGCACTTCCTTCTCAAGTAAGTAATTTTCAAAAAGAAAGGATGTTGTCTATTTATCTCCTTAACAAAAAAATATGCTATGATGCCTTACGGTGAAATTCAGCTAATATGTGTATGATTGTAATTCACGCAGGAATCCCGTAAAAAACCAGACGGTTTACCAGAACACGAATTAGACGAAGAGGAGGAAGAACAAAAAATTCGTGAACGTTCTGGGCTGACCAGAAGTGGTCGATTGTTCGGTGGGCTATGTAATGACATACGAAGAAAGGCTCCTTGGTATTGGTCAGATTTTCGTGATGGAATCTCCACTCAATGTTTGGCCAGTTGGTTGTTTCTTTACTTCGCTTGTTTAACACCCATCGTCACATTTGGTGGTTTATTGGGGGCTGCAACGCATAGTAATATGGCGGCTATTGAGTCCCTCGTTGCCGGTTCATTTTGTGGGATTGTGTATGCATTCTTCTCTGGGCAACCGTTGACAGTTCTTGGCTCTACTGGTCCTGTATTAGTTTTTGAAACAATCATAGTCCAATTTTGTAGGTGAGTAAAAGTAGATCTTTTCCTACTACTAGGGGTACCACTTGGAACTTACTCCATTCTTTATTATGTAATAAATTGAATGATTGCTTAATTTTCTTTGACATTTCCAGATCATATGACTTGAACTATTTAGAATTCCGTGTTTGGATTGGAATTTGGGTGGCAATCATTTTATTCTTTCTTGTGGCATTTGATGCGAGTGCATTTGTGTGTTATATCACCCGATTCACAGAAGAAAATTTTGCCACTTTGATTGCTCTCATTTTTATGGTCGAGGCTGTCAAAAATGTGATGAAGATCAACAACCAGTACCCTATTAATAAAAAGGCTGACACGCAAGACGGTTACTCCTGTTCGTGTCAACCGAATGAGACCGCTGTTTATGACACTGAGGATTTGAACTGGACAACAGTCAAATTTTCAGAGTGTGAAGACGCTGTAAGTTAATTTTTTGTAACAATACGTATTTTCGTAATAATTTTTAATATTATTCTTTTGCTTTTTTCAGCCATACTATGGACACTTGATTGGTGGTGGATGCAAATACTACCCAGACGTTTTCCTTTTGTCCGTCATTTTATTCCTGGGAACTTTCATTATTTCTGTCATGCTCAAAGAATTCAAACTCTCATCATTTTTCCCAACAAGCGTAAGTAAAATTATTATCATACATAAAAATGTATATCTCACTATTATTTTGACCATATTACATTTCTACCGCGCACAGATAAGAATGGTTGTGGCTGACTTTGCTGTCATCATTGCAATTGCTGCCATGACTGGATTGGACATTTTCATGGGTCTCAGAACACCGAAACTGACTGTACCAGAACAATTTGAACCCACGTTGAAAACTAGGGGTTGGCTCATTAATCCAATTGGTGAAAATCCAGTGTGGTCCATTTGTTTGGCTCCACTCCCAGCTCTTTTGGCCTCGATTTTGATTTTTATGGATCAACAAATCACGGCTGTCATTATTAACAGAAAAGAGCACAAGTTGAAGGTTAGTCGCCGATAGAGGTCACTAAAATAATTTTTTTTTGCATATGAGTGCTATCTACCGGAAGAAATTGACGCTAAATATTTTGTGACATTTTTAGAAAGGAGGCGGCTACCATTTGGATTTATTCATCCTGTCCATGTTGATCTTCGTTTGTTCAATTATGGGTATCCCATGGTTCGTGGCAGCTACGACAGAGTCTCTCAATCACGTGAATTCTTTAAAAATGGAGTCTGAGTCATCTGCGCCTGGAGAGAAACCCCAATTCTTAGGTGTACGAGAACAACGTTTAACACATTTAGGGATTTTTGTCATGATTGGTCTCTCTGTTCTCATGACCCCTATGTTGAAACATATCCCGATGCCTGTCTTGTACGGTGTATTCCTGTACATGGGTTTCAATTCTATTAAAGGGATGGAGTTCTTTCACAGAATATTACTTTTCCTCATGCCAGCTAAGTATCAACCGGATAGCATGTTTTTGAGAAAGGTACGTATGTGTGTCATAATTTTTACTGCGGAATATGTATATATCAACCTCCCCTATATCGTACATCTCTTTATACCGACCAGAATGTCAGGAATGCAAGAACTCCCTTTCCATACACTTCTTTGTCATTCCACTTTCTGTATATTAAACTTTCTCTTCATTGGACACATTTTAGTGCATTTTTCGAGTTCGGTATATAGAGAGTCCACTTTATGTATTATAGTACGAAATGCCATCTAGCGGTGTTTCCTGTGCATTTGAGTATTCAAGTGCCATCTAGCTGTGTGTGGTACGACGAATTTGAAATAATGTGTATTTTTTTTAAAGGTTCCGCTCATGCGCGTTCATCTCTTTACTCTCATTCAACTTGTATTCTTTGTTCTACTCTGGGTCATCAAATCACTCCCACAGACCGCCATTTTGTTTCCACTCATGGTAAGTGTGTTGTACTTGTCGATTGTCTTACAATTCACGCGTAAAGTTTAATTAATGTAGATAATTCACTATTTTTTGTAGTCTTCAATTTATTGGTATTTTTTTCATTCTAACTTTTTAGCTCGTGGTCATGATCCTCGTGAGAAAAATGTTAAATTTAGTATTTACACAAAGAGAACTTAAAATATTGGATGATATCATGCCAGAGAGTACGAAGCGTCATCGTGAAGACCAAAGACGTCGAAGCAGTGTCCTAATCGTGGAGGTAACTTCCCCAAAATCTCCTGCCTAATTTAGTCAGTCATGTATCTGTTACAAAATAACTACTGTGCTTTAAAAACATACGCTTTAATTATTTAAACAAATTTGTTCAAAGGATTTTCAGAATAAATTCGGTGGAGGAATGGATGGTTTGGGTAGGAAGGTTAGTTAGCAAAATAAACATTGCTAATTTATAATATTCCCGAATTTCGCCGAAATTCTAGGGTGTTTAATTTAATTTTATACGTTTTTGTATTTCATCGCTATGTTTTCGTGTCCAGCAATCCGTGGTAGTAGGAAATGCAAATGACTCGGCCACACTCCAAATTCCATTGGCCAGTGGAAATATCATGAGAATTCCATTAAACACAATCAATGTCACGGATGAGGTCAACAAAACTGGGATTTGGAAAAAAGTTCATAGTGACAATTCATTGGAAGAGGAGACCCAGGTTCCATTGTTGGACAAAGGGTTGGTGCAAAATAATTTAACAGGGAAATTACGTTAAGACAACATTTAGGGTTATCCAATACGCTCCGTACTCACAAATGCACCGTTCGGAGTGACCCAAATTCCCAGATCACTTTAAGTACCAAGTCATAACGTTCTGATCGCCATTTTGGATGGGAAATCTAATATGAAAACTTATCCATCATTTTCGGATTTTGGATTTGGATGTAAACGTAACCACAATCTCAAAATTAAATTTTGGTATTGGGATCGATGCATGGTGCTTTTTTTTTAATTGGGAATTTTACTAATATTATAAGCGCTTTCAAAAATTTTCAAAAATTCATGCTTTGAATTCGGAATTGGTTATAAAATTATGAACATGAAGCATGGCGTTAAATTGGTATATCGTAACAATACTATTAACTTTTGGGAATACTAAAACTAACATAATTTATTGAATGCTTATCAACAGAATGGACAAGATTTTGACGAGAAAGCGTACAAGTGTCAGCATAAGTAAAGATGATGATGCTTCTAGGGGTCGACGGATGTCAATCATCCGTACAACAGAGGAGGATGGGGGAATTACATTTAAATTTGAACCTGCTCCTTAGCTATTACAGCCATAATTAATTTGCTTACGGGGGTTGCGATTGCTAATTGCGATTGGTGCGTGGTGCATGTGCATGCGCATGGTAATAATTAATGTATTAAATATTTTACGTACAACACGTTTGCTAAGATTTACTGTAATAGCGTCAAGAATCCCGAGACTTGCCAACCCTATATTACATATTTTATTTCTTGTAGAATTTTCAGAATTGTAGATGGCTTTGTTAGAAAATAATGAGACTGTCAAATTAAATTATTAGCATAACGGAAATAGATTTTTTTTTGCTAAATATAAAATACTGTTATGACATGTATTAATTTAGAAAATTCATACACACTTGCGTATTTTAGAAAAGTACAAAACTGGAATGGAATGCAATAATAGTCAGAGGACCATTAAGTATTAGGTTACCTAAATATTTCAAAGTCAAATAAAGTGCCTCTTAGAAATTTCACAAAACGTTCGCAGTTTTTTTATTTTTTTTAACTTAATCTAAACTCGTACGCCTGTCATTAAGATATTTGTAAATAAGCATGATGGTGATTTTGGAATTTTTTAATATTTGGTGGGATCTCAGCTTGACTAACTCATTCACCTGGGAATATAAATCAGCAATTTCTTGGGCGGCGCTAGCGCTTCGAGCCGTATAATTGGATTTCAAATTAGCCAGGGTGTCGTGCGATTTGGGAATTCTAAAAATCGCCATTCTAAAATCTTCAATTTTGGTTCAAGCTACCAAATGACTCATTTTCACAACGCATATATGTATCAGTTGCAAATACCAGTAGGTCAAAGGTCACCCATACAATTTTAGTGTTAAGAATGAGATTTACTCTACGCGTCTTCTTCAGTTTCGTCTCCAATATAATTTTTGCTCAAATACTGAATCATAATTTTAATTAATTCAATTATATATTTACCCGACATCCATTCATTTTATTTGGATTTTGGCAAACATTTTAAAATTTCATCCGACGCTTTCTCCGCCAACATGACGACTGGCGCGGCAGTGTTTGCATTCGGACTGATTGGCATGGCTGAAGCGTCAACTACTCGGAGATTGGAAATTCCTAGGACACTACAAATTAAATTAAAATTATTAGCATACAAATGAGGCACTTCTTTTTTAAAATACTTACTTGAACTTAGAATCCAAAACGGCATTTTTGTCATTGGACCCAGAACCCATTCTACAAGTCCCACTGCTATGAGAATAAGAGGTTCCAACTTGTCGAATATGGCAACGCCAGTATTCATCTGTCTTGAATTTAAATTTGGAACAACCAGGGTGTTTTTTCCCAACGTATTTGGCTTTTAATTTCTGAAAAGCCGATGTGTTCTCCATTGTTGCCAGTACTAGCTTGATTCCTATTGTGAATCATTCTTATATATAAAAAAATATATGACCGATAATTTGTCAAGCGCAGAGGAAGAAGCTCTTATGGAAAAACCCCTAAGGCAAAAACACCTAAAGAGAAAGGCCCACACATTTGTGTTGTCGAAACCCCCATCTACGTGGAATGATTCTCACCTTCTAATAATACATCCGCATCACTAGGTACATAGAAAACTGTGTTGTCTATGACTGCAAGTTGTTCATTCTCTGTCATTCCTGCTTTGTAAGCCGTGGTGTTCAGACCAAGAATTCCCTTGGTCTGTGCCCTTGCCAAGATAACATTAATAATGAATTGATTGGAGTAAACCCCCATTTCAAAAAGAATGTCTGTCCAGTTCGATTCTCCTTCCTTTTTAGCCCTACTTGACACTAAAAAAGCTTGGCCAGAGAGCAATGGATATCCTATGATCCCTCCGCCATTTGAGTGGTATTCAGTCAACGAATCTTCGGACAATTGTGTGTTGCTGGATGGATCGTCATTGATAGAAAAAAACAATGGGACCGCAAAGTGATCGTTCAGAGTCTTTCCAACTGGTAAATCAACAATTGCAGGAATCTATTGAAACAATTCAACAATTGGTATTAAGAAATGGAATTCGTTACAACAATGAAATCATCTGATAATATTTTATACAAACCCCCGCATCCTGTAAAGCATTTCTAGGTCCAATCCCTGACACCATTAATAGAATGGGTGACCCGTATGCACCACAACTAATGATCACTTCTTTGGATGCATGGGCGATTTGAGGAATGCCGTGCCGAGCATAGGCCACACCATACGCCATCTGCTTCCCATTAATCAGAATCTAAAACAGAAGAGAATAACATAATGAATTAATATAACGACCCGGACCTCTGAACTCTGATGTCTTCTTGAGGTAATACGTACAAGGAGGTATAGGAAATGTATGTATAAAACAACACACTCATTAATTGAAACAGTCGAGGCTGAATGGAACATCATGGGCATTTCTTGTGTCTTTTTGTGAGTTGCTTCCCATTTGGTCTAGGGATTTACATATTAATTATGTAGTTACCCTAGTAGTAGGAAAAACCAGTGGAGATAAATAGGTCCGAGGAATTGAACCCCAGCACAGCGAGAGTGATCTGTACACCTGTACCACTACGTACGCCATATGATAGACCTGTTAAATTTAAAAATTGAACCAATTGGGTCTCTGTTCGGACTACTGTTATCGCCGAAATTAATTCTATGTCGTGACTAACCCGGCTTTGACAAAATGAACCTTTTTTTATTCTAGCGTTCGCTCAGGGATTACATCTTGTTATAATTATAGCATAACTGCCTGGATTTTTTAAATATTGATGGGTTCCCAAATGTTCTATTTAGAAATTCAAAAAATGAGTACGAATATTTATTTATAAATTGTTGTATGTAAAATTAAATATAATTTTTGAGCTCTTCACATTTTATCACTCGATTTTACATAGAGTTTTTTTGCACATGTACGTTACGTACATACATATTCCTATTCACTTTTAGCAAACTACAAATATGTAAAAATTCAGAATTTGACGATAAAATGGGCAAAATTCAATTCAGATATTATCAATATCACTGAAAGCGGATTCGGTGGGTTGTATCAATTTACGAACATGCATTTCATCCATTTTTTGTTTACTTTGGATTAAATTTAAAATGTTCAAACATACTATCAATTTTGTACTAAATTTCTGTATCCTATTTAATTTCAGGCATATTACTCTGCGCATCCTACAGCTATGTCCTCAAAAATTACATGTTCCTGAATTCGTCCAATGTAGCACTGGGGAGTGGGAATTTATTGGACAAACTACGTCGAATTCCAAATGTACTAATTTCAGAGTGGCCAATTCCAACAAATATTTTTACCCCGAAGGGTTCTTCACCCACATTTGCTCTCGTCACAATTCCAACTACCTCATCCTCCATTTCACCCTTTGAGATTGACCTTCTAAAATGGTCAGACAATTCCAACTCAAGAAATGTGGATGAGAATTACAATGTGCGTCTTCAAAAATTAATGGTAGGTAAAGAAAAGTGAATTGGGGTTGAACGTGATATGTACTCATTTTTCAAATTCAATTTTTTCTTCCATTTCAAATTGAAATCAAAAAAGCACAATCGCATTCGTCATTTCAAGTTAATAAATCGGTGGACGGTAAAAAAAACCATCCGACAGAAAAAATAATAAAAGAAAAAGTTGGACACGGGTAGCTTAAATTCGGATTTTGTTCGTAAGCGTACGTGTGACGTAAAACGAGGACAGAATGTACAAAAGACCCGAATTGACTGGCAGTGGAGCGAACGGTGAAACTATTTACTAGAAATTGAAAATAAATTGGGGTAGGGGAGCGTACGTACGCGGACGAACGTAGTCAACTCATGAACGGGCTGAAATGAACCTTCTAGAAAATATATTGAGTTACCTAAGACTCTCTTTTCTATAAAACATATTTCTTATTTTTTTTATCCGAGAAAACAGCCTTGACCCAATATTATGTTGTAGGCCGTGTCCAAATTTCAGATATATTTTTGTATGTACTGACCGATTTTGCTAAATTTTCACGTATCTACTCTATCTACTATTTTACATTTTATGAAAATTCAATATTTTGAAAAAAAAGTCCCAATAGGACTCTTCTCTCTTTCAGAATTTACATGTTATTTCCCATAAGGATTTCGGCGTTTTGAAACTCAAAAAAAATTGTGACCTCAGAGCTGACCTTTAATTTGAGTTACAGCCTAAAATTCTGAAAAATAATGTAAAATTGGCCAAATCGATGATGAAAATTTATGTGCATTTTATAAATTGCCGACAACACTAAAAAAAATTCTCCCAAAGGTGAAATATTTTCTGCCACTCCCTCAAATGATGGATTTTATTGTTACCGTTTGAAATTGCGTGTTGGATATTTTGATGTTGTTATTTTTTTTATTTGAAGGAAACGCTCCTGGCCAACTTGATTCTTCGGAGTGTTCGTGTGAGACTAGAACTTGATCGGAGTCAATGGGAGTCATCTTCTTGGAGTCCAACAGGAGGAGGAAGTCACTTCAATAAATACGCACATCATTCAATTTCTAACTCTAAATTGTCTGTCTATTATTCCGTTGTCCAGTATGAGAAAGGAAGGCAAGTTCACTTTCTTTTTATGGTCAATATGATGTTTTCAAGAGTACATGTAGTCCAACTCCGACTAATATTCATTATATGTGTCACTTATTACACGCTTAATTCCAGATTCATTACTTCCAAGTATACTTGGATACATATCCCAATATTTTTATACAGACAATTTCAACTTTGAACCGAGATGACATTGTATTATACCCAATCTTACTTCTAAAAACAGAACGATTCTGAATTCATCGTCACTTTTGACCAACCCCGTATAATCAGTTGACCTGACCTGACCGAACATAAAACTCTCTTCTGTTTTCATACACACAAATCTAGGCATGTGGGAGGTTAAACATTTATACATTTTAACTCTAATAGAAATTCTAGGAAGCCAGGTCACCGAAGGTCACACATTATACGATCCCCACATTTGACAGTTTTACATTTGACAAAAAGAGTGACAGGTTTCTTATAAAAAAAAATCAGCCCTCGATTTCGATTTTGAGTCATTCAATAATTTCCAAATAAAAATATTAAATATAGAGATTTTCCACAGGTACAATGTCATTCTTTACGATACGATCGAATGAATCGAACAATTAATTAGGACGTCAACTCTAATCTGATTACTCCGGAGGTTTTTTAAATTGCATTAAGTGTACGGAATGTAAGACAATCGACGGGAGGATGTTTATTCAAGTTCCTCGTAAACCAACTTGTACAAAATGATATTCGTCCTGTGTTGTTGATGAGCGTGATCGGAATTGAAATCAACACATTTTGGGTGTGGACCCCACCCCTTCCCATTGAGCATTTGCATTTGGTTGACAATTTCATCAATATCTTAAGAAAAGTAGAAAAGTAAAAGTAAAAGTTTGTTGTTCTCTATCTCTATCTCATTCTCTTCCTTATTTTCCATTCCAGATGGCACCCACTCATAAACTTGTCGAGTAATGGAGAGAGACAGCCAACGGTGAGAGTGAAGGGCGAGACTTTCACCAAAAGGCATCATCATAAAAACAATGGTGAGTTTTATGAATTGTCATTTCTTTCCCGTCACTCACACACACTTCCAACCAAAAACCAAACTTATACTGTATGTATTCAGGGTGGTTCATAAATATTTCATGAAAGTATTTAGCAAGGGACGTCTTAACGTAGTGCCCCCGTAGCAATAGAATAGTAACCCCCTGAACATAAGGGAAATGTGATAGGTTACGTTCCACGTATGCCAATTTCACTCACAAACCTCATTTCTCTTTCACTCTCAATTTTTACTGAACATTGAAACTGAATTATGATCCCAGTGCAGTGTGCTGTAGCTTAGAGTACGTATCCTGAGCCTGAGCTTGTGTGTGTGTGTGTCACGGATCATGCATGATGCATGATCAAGGCTTCCTTGCCTTGCCTTGCTTGGCGTCATAAGACTCATAAGAATACAGGTAAATATAATCCAAACTC
>JAQGCB010002599.1:0-11243 GCA_034698835.1 Protaphorura tricampata | reverse complement strand
AAGGTCATCACCGTCGTCCGAATTATTTATAGAGCGAACGCCTGGAAATGTTCAATTTTTACACATCCACTGCCATTTCATTTGCACGGAATTTTAATCTCACATAATTCATCAGTAATTTTATGGGTTAAGGACATCGGCTACAACATGCACGAATACATGTTTTAACCGGAAAGCTAATATTGGACTCACGAGAAGATTTCTAGAATTCACTCCCGTTGAATTGAGAAAATTCCTAAGAATCTTAGATGAGAAATGCTAAGAAAGTCCAAAACATATAATACAAATGCCCAAAAGTGTTGACTTTTCAGGTTCAATCTCTAATGAGTTTCTTCTTCCTGTCTGCCGACATCATATCGTGATTCGTTGAATGGACAAGTATTCGGAAACTAAAAACTGCATTGTCTAGTGAAGAGTCACCTCCTACATATTCGATATCAATTGAGCCGGCAATAGAAATAAACCAGGACTTTATAAATCCTGTAATTTCTTTTATCATTTGAGAATGACATGATGTTAAATGATTTGTTAAGTTACGAATTACCCGTTCGGCTACTTGACATTTCAATATTTCTTGAGTCTACAATCTACAAAACAATGGATGTTAGACTCAACTCCCAAGTCAGATAAAATAAAAATACGTCATTCAAAAGATACAAAATAAAAACACAAGAATTAATGACCTCGAGAGAAAAGCTATGGAATGGAAATGGACAAGACAGACAGAAATCGAGTGAACGCAAGGGGACTTGTACTGATAAATACTTGTAGGGTCTCAGGTCAGACAAAAAAAAATGACAGTGAGTGAGATGACAATTTTTTTAGTGATTGACTTTGCTGCTTCGTTGTCGTTGGACTTGCACTTGCACCCGTACGGGTTCCATCCAGGAGACTTAATCATTTATCAACCGTCTCATTTCTATTCAATTTCAAAGACCAGAAGACTCCATAAATAGACTCTCGTCTGAACTCCTTGACTACTGGACTTGGCATTTCCATCAGGTGCATTCAAATTCGGCCGACAAAAATTACGACGACTGTGATTTTTCAGACATTGTATTTTTATTATTTCGATTCCGGGTATTCCGGCCTGCCAGGACTAATTTTGTTCAGGGTGACTCGTGACTTTTTGGTTACCTTAAATTCTGGTGAAGTGAAAACCACAATGAATTGAGAATTGGGACCTGAATTATTACGAGCCACCCTGTAGATTCATTTCTTAAAATTTCTACACCTGGAATGAGAGAATGCGCGACGCGCAAGGAGTGAAGTGCACATTGTGTGAATTGATTTTAAATATTTGACCAAGCTAACAGTACACACTACTGAGACTCCCAGACTCAGCTTCTGTGGTACTTTTCTTGTGTCTATTGACTTTGGTGGTCGCTAATAAGAATTAATATTTTTTTATCACTCATTCAGATGAGAGGAAGACGGTTGACGCGTTACGTTATACTATACATACGTACGTATGCCATTTGGCTATTTACTCTCAGATTTCATTTATTTCATTTTTTTTTTGCCTTAAAGAGATAAACTTGGCGATAAGAACTCAGCGTAGCATAATAGCACAGGTGTACGTACCTCACCGCTGGGAGGCATAATATCTATCTGTGCATGCAACAATCCAATTGACCAGCAATCTATCTACACATAACAAGGCACCAAATATTTTTGTAACGTTTCGTCAACAGTTTTGGGTAAAATGAGTTGAACATATTCATTGCAAGCAATTTATTAGTGAATCGAAATGCGAGTTTGGAAGAAAATTACTCTTTTTTTTATTGTTTTTGACTGAAACCACGAAATAGTTATAAAATCGGGAGTACGTATTAAACTCCCGGAAGTATTTTGAAGTACGCCTTTCAGCTCGAATTCCACGATTGCCTATTGCCTTGCCAGTCAAACTTTCCTCAGAATTGATGTGAACCAAAACTTTGCTCAACTTTCACCAAGTTAGGAAAACATAACATAGCTTAAAATTTCCATATTGTGAATAAAGGGAAGCCAAATCTATTACATTTTAAAAACTTCTTCGTCGCTCGGCTCTCGCGTTACCAGGAAAAGTCCAAGCACTATTTTTACTACTACCGGAATTTCATTCTACTGATTTATTGAGGTGAACTTTCTGTTTCTCATCTAATTTGCCAACTTGTCGTAAGTTTTTTTTAAATTTTGATTAAAAACCCATTCATTAAAACTGTGCAACCTGATTTTGTCACCAAAACTCGGTTCTGGTTAAAATATTCTCACGAAAAATTAAGAATGAGAAACTAATGACTATTTTTTTTCTTAATTGTCTTTTCAGAGATAATGCTCCAGGTACAAAATTCTTAATTGAATAATTTAAATGTCTTCGGATACGAATACAATTGAGACCCTGTGCTGTGCTGTGGTTTGATCCTGAAGTGCGGAACATACATAAAAAACCTCTCATCTCATCTCCTATAATATCTAGGAAGAATGAATTGGCTGCCCCTTCAGGTGTTCTTGGATCTGCAATGCATCCCAGCCTCTGCCTCTGCATCTGCATCTGGATATTGGATTAGATGAGAAGAAGGGGTTGAAGAAGTGGGATGGACGAGTCTGGTCTTTCATTCATTCATTCATGAAGTCCACTAGTTGCTCTTTTCCTCCTGGCTATAAAGACCTGTGACTTGGAATCGTGAATGAGATAGTAGGAACAAAAAGTACAACGACGTACGTACGGAGTTCACTTTGAGTTTGAATAAGAATTTATGCTTTGATTTTTTTTTATCCCGTATCTTGTTTTCTTCTGACTATGTTCTATGTCCATGTCCTATGTTCCTCCCCTAACTGCTCGAATAGTCAAGTCAAGTCAAGTCAACTCAAGACATCTCCGCATCTTTTCCATTCCATCGTCTTGAGATGCAGAGAGATGCAGAGAGAGAGAGGCAGAGAAAGAAAGAGCACATTAGTCATGTTCATACTGTTTTTGGGGGAGGACACACCGCCCGTTTTATTGCATGACCAAGTAACAAAACAACATTTAATGCAGAGATTGTACATGACACAAAATTACGGAATTAATTTATTTGTATATTATTATTTCAACTTTAAAATATATTTATTCATTATAATCTATGTATGTATGTATATATTCTATGTATATGTATGTATTTGAGAGATTAAGATATACATTTTTTTGCATGGTTAAGGCACACGAGAATTTGTTTACTTTGTACAAATTAATTAACTCACTAACTATATTTGGATGGTAACAAATAACAAGTAAAAACTATGTAAAGTAAATAATTGTAGCGCAGAGTCTAATCTCTAAAGAATTTGGTATTTGATTTGATTTTGCGAAAGTCGTCGCGAAATGGGAGAAATAAATGGCGAACAATCTAAGGGAAGGTGGGTTTACCGGTGAACAAGAGTATTGATTGAGACATGGAATTATTGTGTGATTGTTTCTTACAATTAAAATGTTTTGAGACAGTATTCAGTCATACAGTTACATATTGTGTTTCATTCAGTCATAATTAGAGATAATGGTGTCACAAATACTCGCATTCCTTCTCAATGAGAAGGATGGGGTTTTGTATTCAAATATGGCTGCATTTCTTATATAGCGTCTTCCTGTACCCTTACGTCCGTTTACTCGTTCCTCTAGAGACCGCTAACTTCAAGGAAGGGTAAGGAGACCAAAAATTGAGCCGAGAGGCTTATTGCCTTTGCTTCCAAGTGTTTCTGAGCCGTTTTCAATGATAATCACAGAATTTCAAAATATTGCCACCGATTTTTGCATAGTACAACTAATATTGCTACATTTAACATTAAGGTACATATTGATTTATTCGGGCAGATATAATTGAAGGACTGACCACTTCGTAAATAAACGATTAGCCTTCAACTTTTGACGGGGACCATAAACCGTTCCTTTCTTTGGCATTGTAAGTCTTGGCAATGACATCAAAAATGGGTTCCGATATTTCGCATTAAACAATTTGGCCAAATCTATGAAGCCAGTGAAACTATAATTAATGGCACAACCGAACCAGACAAGACTCATTTTCTTTTATAATCAGAGATTCGGGCCGATAAACAATGCATTGCATAAAAATAACTAGACTCCTTCATTTACACCTCTGTATTAAACTTAATTGGTACTTGTGTTGTGTTTTGGCACTTTAGTAATATATAGAGCTCCACGTTTCATTGAATTGAAAATATTATACTTTGTTTTTTTGTCTTACGTAAATAATAATATTATTTTGGCACTTGAGTCCCGACGTATGCGTATGAATGGCGGAATGGTCACTCTTTCACTGCTCTTTTGGCATTTTGGCATGAGTGTCAAACATTGCCGCTATTGCTGTTGCTCCCACCACTCCCTGACACTTGAGAAGTGGACGTTGTGGATGAGGACGTGTGCTTACTAGCCTTTGGTAAATGTCTTTTCATGTGAAGTGCCAGGTGATCTGAGCGTGCAAATGATCTCTCACAAACTTTACATTTGAATGGTTTGGCTCCGGTATGTTTTCGGTAATGTCGAGTCAATTCATCCGAACGGGCAAATCTCCATTGACACTCGGGCCAGTGACATTTGTAAGGTTTCTCCCCTGTAAGTAATTCATTATTCCAATATAATATTCATATGTACAGTCAGTCCAAGGAAAGGTACAGGTCACAACATGCATTCAGATTCAGGTATAATAAATAAACTATCGTATAAATTCTTTACAACTCCGCACCACTCAAGTTCAGCTCTGTCATCCAAAAACTGGTTTCTAATCTCCGTGAGTGGGGAGGAAAAAGATGGAATGCCTTTCTTAAACTAAACATCACTCCGATCCATGCAAAGTTACGAGAGTTACGATACGACGACTCACTCCTTGGTCTTTGGGCACACAATTATTAAGCGTCGGAGTTTACATGATGATATAGCCCACAATGGCAATGCAATGGTACGAGTTATCATCCATCGGAAAACAAAAAACATTAAATAACCGTAACCGTATGAAAGTACAAAACACCCCATGGTTCGCGAACTTTGACTCGTGTAATTTCCGTCATCTATCCAAATGTATGAATTATTCAAGTTCGGTGCAAAAAAATAACGTTGAAGGGGATTTTCGCCCTTTCGGCAGACTTCTCAGGGTTCTGACGCCTGACAAGTACATTTTTGGAAAAAAACGAACAAAAATAATTTAATTTACAGTTGCAGAAAGTTTGTGCAGTTTGCTGGGAAATTTTTTAACTTGCTATGAAAAATGGAATGACCAGGACTCCGCGCGATTTTACTTAACAGTTGAAAGCCTCACCTTGTTGGTCTATTGTATTTTGACATTGCCTTCATTGATCGAAGTGTTGACTCGATAGTGCGCTCAATAATTTATGAATGAATTAAAATCATTGGGAAAAAGTCTAACTCAACTAAATTGCAGTGTAGTGCATTGTAATGAAAGAAATATGAGATAAATGCTACAAAATGCTAATAATTAAAGGAACCATGCAACGGGAAAACTATAGTTTGTACGGATTTGAGAAGGGCTTTTGGATATGAAGATGAAAATGAAGAAGATGATGAAGATGTAAAGTAAAATGAAATGATTACCTGTATGAATACGTTGATGGGCCTTGAGATGAGAGCTTTTGGTGTAGACTTTGCTGCAACCTGAATCAAAAAGTTTTAAAATAAAGGGGTTTAGATCCCTACACTCTCAAACTCCACTCGCACTCCATGATTACAGGTATTAATCCGAAAGACATAAGGGAAGAAGAAGGAAAAGCCGACGGGCTGATCTCGTCAAGCAAGTTTATTAACTCTGTCACTCATATATTTTCCAAATTAAAATAGTTTTCCTTCCATACACGTCCGTCCCCCCACATCATCACAAAAAGTAATCAGTACTCGTGCATGCATAATATAACTAATTGACTTTCACATAAAACTTGTAACCTTAAGAAACACGTCTCCATCATCACTCAATCATCCTCAAGTTTTACATGGAACCCCATTTACATTACAGAACACATTACATTACTGAATAAATAATTCAACACTGTACTCGTGCTCCACCTTAAATCTACAGGGTGTTCAAAAAAATCTTTCAACCCGTATTTTTCTCAATTATTTTATGATCGTGCTCTTACCGGGAAAATCACAGTGATGGATTCTTCGTTTTTCCAATTCTGGGTTATTTCGACGGTTATAGCGTGGTGGGGATGGGACGGCGGCACTTCCGCTGCCGTGAATGTCCGTACTACTGGGAGGTCCACTCGTGATGTTGACTTCCGTTAGACTTTCCGAAGGACGACTTAGCGTTGAAGAGAGTGGTTTGTAGTAGGGTGGTGGTGGGGTTTGCCTCGTCAATGGATCCGTACCTGGAGATCCTAAGAGTGCTGTCATAAATTCATTTCAAACTTCAAAACCACTGGGACTTGTTCCACCGAAAAATCACTCCATACTTCAAAGTTTATATAAGTTTTGCTCGGAAATGTTATGTTTCCCAAAGTTTTGGTCTAAAGTTTGGAGTTGTGGTGGAACAGGCCCCAAGACAAAGAAAATTATGGAGCTGTTTGGTCATATCAGTCTCTGCTGAATTCCTGTAGTGTCAACTTCGCTTCTACTAAATAATTTACTAAACTTTGAATGGCTACACACGGCATAGCCGTAACATTTCTAATTTTTGAACAAATGGAATTGGGAAAACACTAAAATTAACCGCATGTCTCAATAGGAATAGACCACCTCTCCACCTGTCCTTTGTGATTATGAAACTAGCACTTGAATGCATACTTCGTCTAGAACTTTACATGGACTCTACAGATCGATTCGCAGAAATAAGCTAGAAGAATGTGGTTTAACTAGGGGAAACAGGATTCTTTAGTTTTCTAGTTTTAAGTTCCTTGGCGTAGTGAACATTTTACAAAATGTATATCTCACTATTTGCTGTACTGTCAATCCATAGTCTCAGCTCACTCGCTTGTCTGAAGGAACACTTGAGAATGAGAACAGAAACTATAAATTGTTCAGTCCGGTGAAAGTAACTTTCACCAGAGTTACGATATTTTACAGGGAGCTCAAAATTGTTGCCCATACTTTGGACGAGTGGAATTTCTTATGGAATCTTCAATGCTATAGTACTACGAACTAATTATTGAATGAATTAAAACAATTAGTCACCTGGATCCGACGTTGGCGGTGTTGGTGGAATGTAATTAGGGCGGGTTCGGTGTTGTTGGTGTTGACTACTACTGCTACTACTACTGGTGTAAGTACTACTGGTCATTTTGAAATTTGTATGGCGGTATTGTTGGTGACTGGAGGTGAGGTGATGAAGTGGAGCATTGTGTTCGGACGACACGACTGGTGGTGGTCCATAATCCATACTTTGTATTTCAAAATTTTGATGAGTTTGATGTAATTCTTCAGGGACGGTTGAAAATGTTGAGGTTGGTTGAGCACAAAATTCTCCAAACATATTGACTTGTGTGGGATCCTTTGCAATGTCTTCCCATGGTGGGAGTTGAACTGGACCTGGTCTGAGAAAAACTTCATCATAGATTGAATTTGGACTCGTCATCAATGAGGAAGGTGTACTGAAGTTACTGTGGTAATGATCATAAGCACTTTGATGAAGAACCATTCGATGATGGTCCGCCATGGTCGTCGCAGCAGTCTCTGGACTCATCACATGAGCCAAACTTTCACGTTTTATCCGTTGTTTGTTTAAGTACACGTCCAACTCATTTCTATCCTGCAAAATAAAGAGTTTATTTCATTCATTTTAGTAATTCGTTTACATTTAGCATATTTTCTGCTCTGTGCATTGGAGTTTTCCATTCTCCTTATGGTAGGTTCAACCTCAAGTTTTCTGTATAAAAACAGTTATGGAATTTGACTGGAATGTAAGACAATCAACGAGCACGTGGACGTTTCCGTGAAACCGATACGGTGGTTTCAGTTATCTCAGGTACAAAGTATTAGAAAAGCTTTCCAAATTCAGCTAAACCCTCAGGGTCTTGTTCCATGCATCGTTACTTCAATCATAATTCTAGATTTCATATTTTTAAGTGAAATTGTGGAATATGTTGCAAACATGGTATTTCTTCCAGTTCTACACCACTTTAGCGAAAATCTGCACCATAACCACATACTAATTCATTCAAGATACCTTAATTGACATTCCATTCCTACTCGAAGTGTCTCCGTGAAGAGAAGAGCAAATATGGTCCAACATTTACATTTGATATCTATTCTCGTATTTCCTGGAGTTTTTCATTTTACCTAGAAGTGCAAGTGGAGGTATTTTTATTTACTTTTTAAAAAACATCTACCATTGACTGACTGCTATTACATCAGTTTACTACTAAAACTGTCCTAGACAAAAATGATGAAGAAGAGTCATTATTTATATGTATACATTTTTTTAAAATTTACTCATTTATCGATGACGACATGAGTTGACAATGCCTAAGTGGCAAGTGGATGATGAGAAGATGAAGAATATTTACAAAAATGGAGGAGGAGATGATGATGTGGTTGTTTTGTTGGTTTGGGATTGGGAGGTGTTGGGTTTTGGATGGCAAAACCACATGCACGATGTGATGCATCACACTTGGGTGGGAAGGAATGAAAAAAGTGAGTCGCAAGTCGTCGGAGCTCGCAGACTGGTAGTTAGTTGTTTGTAGTAAGAAGTAGATTCATTCATAAAGTTTTAAATGATATTCCATCTCCATCTTCATCTCCATGTACATGCCTATATGTATAATAATGTACGTAGTAGTTCTATTGAGACTGTTGAGACCTGAGACGAGTGAACTGGGGTCACAGAGTACTAGAAAGTGGAATTTATCACGGGGAATGAGTAGTAAATCAAGATTCTTATCGCCAGAGGAAAGTTGACTTTGACTTGGAAGGGAAGCTTGGGCTCTGCCGAAATCAGACATTATTATCCAAACGCTTCAATGAGCTCATCTTTTCTGACCAACTGTTCTGAGCATCTCATCTACATACGCAAATCCAACGCAACGCATATCAAACTCAACTTTATATTATTCCGTTTCAAAAAAAATAAACTTGAGTACGTACTACTACGTCCATAGATCAACGGAGAAAAAAGAACGCTCACTGATCATAGCCAAATGTAAATGTAATTCATAACGTGATTTTACTCTAAATACTATTCAATCAATTCAAGTCACTGCTGGTTACTACTACTACTCGGAGTGAGTGAACCAGTGCACAGTACATGATTATTTTTGTCATCACAACTTTACATACTTTCACAATACGAGGAATCAATTAGGTTGAGTCTCAAACTCATCAATTTTTATTGAACAATGAATTCAATACTCATTTAATCTTGGGCGACTGGTGAAAGCCGATAACTACAACTGTCTGAATTTCTACGAATACTAAAAAAAGCAGCTTGACGCACGTAATCTGATATTTTTGCCTGAACCTATATAGTACACACTGGAAATCTTAATTCTTCAATAAATGCACGACAGAATGTTTCGCTTTAAAATTCTAGTAATTATATTTTTAGCGAAAAAAAATGCTTCTTTCTGTTTCGTTATCCCTAAGTCGATTGGTGGACATTGGCTGGCGGCATATCAAGAGTTTTGCATACATAAGAATTAATTATCGACACGGACGCATCGATAACTTCCAAAGGCTTCTTCTGAAACAAAGTTTCTTGTGGGGAATGGAATATAGAGGCATTTACAAATACATCTCATTAATTTATAGCCGTAGCTAAGTCAAACACCATCGTGTATTTTCATGGGAGAAAGTAAATAGGCAACATTCATTCGTAAAGTTTTTGAAGCTCGCTTGCCGGCCGGGATGTACTATTTAAATGAGCGCGATTAGAATGACTTTATTTTAACCCAAAGTTTCGAGTACACTTTACTCTTCTTTAGGGGCTGTAGCAGAGTCTGAGTCTGATTTAGAAAATAATTTCTAAAAAAAAATTCTTCTGTAACCGTTTATTCGTTGACACCCATTTGGACAGTTTGCCTAGTACAGACGGTAAAAAACCATTAGGAGAATACGCCATGTTGTCTAAAAACCCCTCTGTTAGACTGCAGAATCGTACTCCATTACACCGAAATTGAAGTGCAGACCCGTACCACTACTCTGTTTCGACCGAACTGGTACACAAGAATTTCTTCGTAAATTCATGAACCGCGGTATCCACATGCAATCCAACATATCCACGTCCATAATGTGTGAACGCCGGACTTCTATATGATGTCCCAGGTTCAATTACCGCTCGACTCAAAATGTGCACGGGAAGTCAAGAATTCATTCCGTCGATAAATTACGAATTTGAGCTGGAAAAGGTCTAAAGAACTATAACTTCAAGTTAACTTGGCGATTTGATTCTAGATTCCCAAGATCTTTTTGTCACACCTCTCGCAAATTCTGGTGACGAATTTGACGGGATATATTTTTAACTCCATTAAAAGTTCTCTACGCTTGCTGACGCATTAAATCAAGCAATAGATTTACATACGCGCTAACAAACTACATATCAAATCAAATTCCATGCGAGCATTTCACTGGCAATCTGCATTAGCCCAGTAATCTTTTCTTCGGAAGTTCAGAATCAGTTTGCAGAATATTAATGGTACTTGATCCAACAAGAGCAACACTACGGCAGTGACTCATAATTGTCATAATGTCATAATTCTAGTAATATGGTATAAAATATCTGGTTACGATGAATCACAGTCTAACAACACAGTGCCAAGGAAATTCTCTCAAATTTTCTTTGCGCGCACTGCAATTGTAGTTTTCTGATAAGCTTATTGGCACGAGTTTCCAGAAGGAATACCCAGGTACCAGTGCTAACGAATTATTATAAATCTTTTCGTATTTTGTAGACTTCTAAGGAATTTTCGGAAGCATTTGTTTGAAACCAATTTAGCTGTTAGATATTGTATGTGACGACTCGACTGTCCTACACTGAATGTGTTGTGTATAAATGTCGACACGCAATGTAACTGTGCTCTAAACGACCAATTATCCCCAATATTAAAAATTGCACGATCCCTTAACTGAGGAAATTGGGAAATTCCCTGAGGTTGACCCAAAATTGTAATGTCTAAAACGATTAGAAATTATGAATATTTTTCTTGTCAAATTATTCTGCCCAATTGTGAGTCCGGTCGAAACATAGGGAGCTTTAGTATGAAAATTATCAAACACAGCAAGTATTAGAAAGCTATAACATTCATTCGTCTGTTTTCTCAATCATAATCGT